>MNCI01023131.1:201760-244986 GCA_015680685.1 Gnetum montanum | reverse complement strand
ATAGATTAAACACATAAGTATGACTACTTCAAGCATAACATACAACACTTGGTAATCCCATCAATGCTTAATGCTTAGTAGCCTAGTAGTGTTGTATGCGTTTAGGATGTGTACAGAAAGTGGGACTGGACACTTATGTTAGGATAGTTAAATATTAATTAGCAATCAAATTAGTTAAATTGGTTAATAAATTGAGTTTCAACTTGTTATCAATCATAGGTAAATAAAATATAAAATATTAAAAATCATGTGCATCAATTACAATTAACCATACTGATGAGCAGCAAGGTACCCCTATGTCCAACCATACGAATCACTAAGGCATTAAATGTAATCTAGTCAAATTCTATGGACCTATAGTTCTCTAATGCACTAGCTCTTCTAGGAAGTGAAATGGGCATTGAGGACATTCATTGTCTTCCCAATTCCACTTGTGAGGTTCAAGGGTATGCTTTAAGTGTAGCTAAGGTATACAATTTTTCTTATTTGATGTTTTCTAGATGTAATCACTTACAACAAGAATGAAAGGTAAAGTAATTGACGATCTAATTCATCTATTACCTAGCTAGCCTAACACAAGTAACCACCCCACTTTCCTGGACAAATCCTAAACACATATAGCACTATTGGGCTACCAAAAATTAGGCGTTGTTGGGTTACCAAGTACTATATGAATGCTCGAAGTGGTCGTGCTCATACTCATTAACTGCTGGAAATAAATTGCTTAACTCAAATGCATTAAAGTAAAGCACATAAAAATAAAATTCAATAAAGAAAATATTAATCTATTCTCGATGCTACAAGGATTGTCAAAAGAGTTCGTTTTATTCCTGTCTTACTGTTATACTCAGGTACATTAGTGCTCAAACAAAGAATCGTACACACTTAAACTTCTTTTGTGGGCACTTAGAAAATATTCTAACTCTAAGAAAAAGAAATGGCAAAAGCTTCACAAATCTGACTAAGAATGACCAAAAACTGATTATGAAAATTGAAGCCCAAGTGTGATATTTATAGACCTGGGATGTACACCTTGATGCTGCATACTCGACATTAGAGCAGATAGTAAAATGTAATTCATCATACCCCCATGACTAAATGAAAACTCATCCTCAAGTCAAGAAGAGGAGGAACAAGTTCTTTACAAAATATATTGGGTAGGTATGGAATTATTGACTAACATTACAAACTAACTCAAATGGAATAGACAAACTCTAAGTGTCCAAGTATACAGAAGTACATTTTTTACAACATTGGGTGTTCATGATAAGAGTGAACATCCTAGAGAACATTGACATCCAACACCCCTTAGTAGTAGAAGAATGAGAGAGAGAAAAAAGAGATGCGATAATCACGAACCATCCTCATTGTGTGGTACTA
This sequence comes from Gnetum montanum, assembly GCA_015680685.1. NCBI lineage: Eukaryota > Viridiplantae > Streptophyta > Gnetopsida > Gnetales > Gnetaceae > Gnetum > Gnetum montanum. Next base: position 243,606 of record MNCI01023131.1, on the reverse strand, counting down.
CTGCATCATCCTTGGTGAAGATAGTCCTACTTCTAGTCCATGCTTCCCACTATCGACACAAAAAAATCATGAATTAGTATTTAATGTGTAACACATAACTGTTAAATGTCTTATCTCGTTAGAGGATACACTTGGCTAGGTTGTGATTATGGTTGATTGGTTCCTTGAGTAGTGTTAGCAGGAAGGCTGATAAATAGGATTAATTAAATTAAGTAGTCTATTAAATTTGAAAAAGTTCAATGCAAGGAAATATTTGAAGAGGGTATAAGAACTCAGAACAATGAAAAGAAGAATTTACTAAAACTTTTGTGAAGATGTGTACAACTAGATGTCATTGATGAGGTAAACAAAAAGAATTTAATTATAAAAATGTCTAAGGGAAAAGAACATATGCAAGTGGGTCCTTCCCAAAGTAGGCACAGGCCTCTTATGCCCTTGCATAACTTCAAACTAAAGAGTCCATGGGCTCCATGGATGATTAATGGTTACGAAAGTTAAGTACAAAAATCCAAAAGAAAATAACTAAGAATTTTAACACATCAAACTAGGACATTAAACCAAAACATGAAACTGGTAGTGAGGTGAGACATGGAAAGCATATATGGATGAGAGACAGAGTGGAATGAAGTTACTAATTATAGTCACATGAAGTCCTTTGTGGATTTTGTGGTTAAATACCTTGATAGAATCCATCCTCAGTCTAGACCCAAATCAACCATGTTCAGTGACTTCACATTAACATTCTAAGACTAATCCATACCCTAAGACATAAGAGTGCTCCCACAGAACAACCACCATTCCTTATTAGAGAAGAAGTAGGAAGTAAGGAAGGACCTTAGTTAGGAGGGACTAGTCCCATAACTAGTGCTTGTAGCCTATTTATTCTATCTAAGGGGTGTGCTTTGAATTTCCATTGTTTTTTTTTTCTTTTGAAATGGGAACCACACCATGCAAAGACACATGCATTTATTTTGTCCAAGGGGTGTGCTTTAAATTCTCATCATTTGTTTTCTTTTCTTGATGAGAACCACAACATGCAAGGATGTATGCATTTATTCTATCCAAGTGTGTGCTTTGAATTCTCATCATTTTTTTTTCTCTAATGAGAACCACACCATGCAAAGACTTAGTCAACTTCCTTTTATTGGATGACATAGAAAGGGAAGAAATTTATGAAAACACACATGCACCCAAGCAAATAGAAAAGTACAAAGAATACTGAATCCCCTTAAAGTCACACCCTATTCAAACCTTTGAATCCTTTCCAATTTCAGAAACTACCAAAGTCACAAATTTATTAAAATTTTATTAATGAAAAAGGAACTACACGTTTTCAAAACAAGGAAAACCATAGAGTGTGTGGATGAGTGGATGTTGTGGACTCACTACGTGTTTCATGAAAAGAAACCATGTCCTAATTATCCATAATGAGATTCAAAGCTAGAAACTAGATACCAACAAACAAATAACAAAAATAGTACATATCACCATCAAGTAACACATTACCAATGTACTTGGCACTTATTAACAAAAAGTTAGAAAATCATACCAAATAAAAGAAAATATAAAAGAAAGTGTAAAATGTTCAAGAAATATCAAATGTACTAACAATGGTGTAAAACAAAAATTAGAAAATATTAATAACATAAAAATAAAAAGAGGCAAAACTAAGAATGTGTATAACAAAAAGTTGTAAATCAAAAAATATGTAAAATAAAAAGGTTGAGAAACTAAGGAGCTACTTTGTATGATTAGCATGAGTGGACATCTCCTCCACGACTAAGTTGAAAGGAGGAGATTCAAAATATGAAGCATGGTTGTCCATTTGATAAGGTGCTTATTATGTTAGTTGGCATATGCTCATGGAAAGGTTTGATTTGTTGAATGTTGACTAGTTGTTTCTTATTTGGGCTCTCAAGTTTATAGATCATCATGGCCCCAAAAGAAAAAGTCTTATAAATAATGTAAGGTCCTTCCCACAACATTTGAAACTTAGTTCGTTGAGGTACGTGTGTGGGGTTCCAGTAAAGAACCTTGTCTCCTGGTTGAAATTTCACTTTTCTAATTTTTAGGTTACAACGCTTTTTGTTATAGGCCTTGTGCAACTCATTAGATGATAGGGCTACTAATCAGTTTTTGTCTAGTAGGTTGAGATTCATCAGTCATTCTTTTTGGGCTAGACTTAAGTCAAGGTCAAGGTCATAAGCTGCTGAAAGTATATGGAGTTCAGATTGAATAGGAAGTGTTGGTAGTTTGCTATACACAAGCTCATAGGAAGAGTAGCCTATAGGAAGTTTCCAAGATGAGCAGTAGGTCCAAAGGGCATCATTCAATTTTGTGCTTCAATCCTTCCTATACCTTGCTAATAGTTCTTATTAGTATCCTTGTGATTTCCCTATTGGTAACCTTAGCTTGACCATTAGCTTGGGGATGGTAAGGTGTTGTGAGTTTATATTCAACCCCCAAGCATTGCATGAGCTTCCAAAAAGTAGTGCCTATAAAGTGAGTTTCATTATCAGAAATTAATGCACATGGCACACCAAACCTATTTACAACATTTTGTTGTACAAACCAAGTAGCAGTAGAGGATGTATAGTCGATGACAGTTGCTACTTATGCCCATTTTGCATAATAGTCAATAGTGACTATGATGTATGCCTTTCCATTTGACATGGGGGTGATGGAACCCATGAAATCAATGCCTCAAATGTTGAATATTTCTAATGGTTAAATCCATTATTGAGGTCCCTCCATTCGAGTAGTCATTCCACCATCTCATTGACATCATTCACAAGAGCAAACATAATGGTGAGCATCCCTAAAGAATATTGGCTAATAGTACCCTACCATAAGGATTTTAATGGTTGTGCATCTCCCAGCATAGTGTCCTCCACAAGGACCTTCATGAGCATCTTGGAAAATGCATAGTTGATCAGCATTAGGGATACACCAACAAACCAAGCCATTAACGCACACCTTGTAGATGTATTCGTTAATTTCCATGAAGCTTTACCTAGTGAAGAAATTACTATTTTTTTCGATGGTCCAACCCTTGTGGCATCTTCTAAGTGAGAAGATAGGTGAGAATGTTATCATAACATTTTGGCTCACTAGGCATTTGTTCAGTTATCACTCCAGTAAAGAGGAGTTCATCAGGAAACATGTTAGAGAGTGGGCTTTCTTCCTCTTTGTCATCCCATTGCAATCAAGACAAGTGATCAGCCACATTCTCATTGTCCTTTTGATCTACCATCATAAGATTGAATTCTTACAAGATCACTAGACATTGTATGACATGAGGGCTCACCGTTGGCTTGTTCATTAGGAAGCAAATGGCACTATGTTTTATGTGCACAAACACCTTGTAACGAAGCACATAATTCCTGAACTTCTCTAGAGCAAACACTACCACCATTAATTCTTTTTCTATAGTGGTGTAGTTTAATTGTGCATCCACAATGCTTTAGCTAGTGTAGTGGATATAGTATCGATGTTTCTTATCATCTAACTATGTCATCACAACTCCCAAGGCATAATTTGATGCATCCTTCATAATATGAAATGATCTAGATCCATTGGATGCTTATAGGATTGGATTTTCTACAAGCTTTTTGTTTAGTTGCTAGAATGCTTTTTCACATTCTATAGTCCATAAAAAAAGAGCATCTTTCTTTGTTAGCTTGACCAATGGTTTTGCGATCTTAGAGAAATTCTCTATGAATTGCTAGTAGTAGCTAGTATGTCCAAAGAATGACTAAACATCTTTAATTATTTATGGCTAGTGGGTTATTCCTTGGATGATCCTTATTTTCTTAGGGTCTACCTCAATTCCTACTTATGAGATTCTATGCCCTAATACAATGCCCTCCTGGACCATGAGGTGAATTTTTTGCTAATTAAGCTATAAGTTGGTTTCAATACATTATTTTAGCACTTGCTCAAGATAGTCTAGGTCTTGCTCAAATGTAGCTCCATAGGTGGAGAAGTTATCCATGAAGACTTCTACACCACTACCGATCTGTTGTTGAAAAATGCTCAGGACCAAGCGTTGGAATGTGGTAGAAACATTGCATAGACCAAACAGCATCTTACGATATGCAAAAGTCCCCTAGGAACTCATGAATGTTGTCTTTGCTTAGTCTTCTGGTGCAATTTGAACTTGGTTATAGCCACTATAACCATCTAAAAAGCTATAAAAGTAATGCCCAAATATGGTATTGAGCACTTGGTCAACAAATGGCAAAGGAAAATGATCTTTGAATGTTGCCATGTTTAGCAACCTAGAATTAATGTAGACTAGCCACTTGCCACCTTTCTTTCACACAATTATGAGTGGGCTAACCCACTCACTATCCACAATAAGATAACTAAACCTTACCTTGAGGAGTTTCTTGATTTCCTCCTTAATGATCTGCTTCAATTTAGTTCAATTGCCTATGTGGTTATCATTTTGGCTACATGGCCAGGTCGATGTAGATGTGATGCTAGCATATCATAGGATCAATCCCTATGAGTTCAAGATATGACCAAGCAAAAGCTACTGGCCATCTTTTAATTACTTTCAATAGCATCTTTTTCATTTCTGGAGCAAGTTTTGCATTGATTATAATTGGCTTCCCATTCTTCAAAAATACATATTCCAATCCATCTGGTAATGTTTTCAACTCAAGGGGCTCTTGTTTGACTTTTTTAGGAATTCCCAACTCTCCCTAATGAGTATCATCATTTATGTCATTAGAGAGTTGGTGATGAACCTACTCTAGTTCATCCATGCCTATGACATATGCACATGTCAAGCTCTCAGTTGGTTCCATGCATAGTGTGCTACTTTCAGAATCAACGGTCAACCACTAGGTTCCCTCCTATTTTGTGGCTGCTGCATATAGACATCTTTGAATTTTTGTTTCTAGCACACATTGTTTGCATGCAAAGATAGATGCTTCCTTTACAGCCTAAAGTTTCTACACACAATTGCACCCAGTATCACAATACGTGATGCATGGAACTCTCTTCTTATCAATCTTTCCAAATGGATTTTCTTTAGATATCTCTAGGAAAAGATCTCTAATTCTCATTCTTGCATTGATGGTGCTCAACCATGCTCTTCCCACGATGATTGGAAAGTCCCCTTTGTAGTTCTCTACTTTGATTACTGGAAAGTCGGTAGGATAAGACCACCCATAGATAGTGGTCACAATGTCTTCTACCAATCCCAATGGAATAGTGATGGATTGGCCTATCAATTCCAATCTTATGTTGCTCTTCTTGAGAGGAGGTAGGTTCCAAGAAATGTACATCTCATGAGAAATTAAATTAACACTAGAACCCAAATCTAGAAGAGCCTTGCACCATTCATTCCCAGCAATCTACAAGTAAATTAGAGGACTTCAAGGAAAGGCTAATTTCTTAGGAAGGTGTCCTACACAGATCTAATCAGACACAATATAAGTAAGCATTACGGTATGGCTCCTTGGTAGAGTTTGATTTGAAGGAGGCCCAAAGAAATTTAGTATGGAGGAAGAGGCAGGAGCATGATTGTCAACCGTGGATGTAGGTGAAGGCTTAGGTTGACTATAGGATTGAAAGAAAGCTCTTCTCCTTCATTGGGCATTTGACCTCTCTAATTAATGATTTGGTTGCAAATAAGCCATTTTATGTTTTTACTAATGCATCAGGAGAAGATTATGGGTGTGTCCTTATGCAAGAGGCCAAAGTAGCTTCCTATAGATCATGATAGCTTAAACCTCATGATACACACTATTCCACTCATGACTTGGATTTTGGAGTAGTAGTATTCGCCCTGAAGGTTTAGTATCATTACTTGTTCAAAGATCAGTTGACTATTTGGACAAATCATAGAGGATTGTAGTATTTGATGAGTTAGCCTTAGTTGAACCTACACCAGAGAGGTGGATTGAACTCTTGGCTGATTTTAATTTTACCATCTAGTATCAAACAGGAAAAAGCAACGTAATTGTAGATGTTTTGAGTCATATGGATGGTAAGATAAACAACTTGGTAATGTAGTCAAATGTGATAGGTGATATTGGTGAGGTGCAACAACATTATTCTTGGTGTAACAAGGTAAAACATTTTAGTAATGTTGCCATGATAGTGTATATGCTTGAGTTTCTTTGTCATAAGGATCAATTGTGTGTGCTTGATTTCCTAAGGTAGCATCTATTAGATGAAGCTCACCTTAGTACAATTTAGATGCATTTTAGTGATAGGATGTACCAAATGCTAAAGAGCTTTTACTAATGGCTAGGCATGAAGAAATAGGTTGGAAAATTTGTGCCTAAATGTCTAATTTTTCAAAAGTATAAGTGGCTACTTACACCCTCACACTATACTAGAGTAGAAGTGGGAGCTAGTTGGAATGAACTTCATTATCATTTTACCTCATATGAGGGGTGAAAAGGATGTCATTCTTGTTGTGTTGGAGTTGTTAACCAATTCAATGCATTTAATAACTACAAAAACATCAACCAAAATAGACGATGTTACACATATGTTCACCTTTGAGATTGTACAACTACATGGAATTCTTGCCAAGATCATCTCAAATCGTGATACCAAATTTACTTTTTAGTTTTGTCAATAATTTCATGAATAGCCTGGGCACTAGGTTGAACATGATTTCAGCCTATCATCTAAAAACTAATAGCTAGGTCAAGAGAGTCAACCAAGTATTTGAAGACATACCTAATTTGTATGCCTTATATTTTTCAAATACTTGTGATAGTCTGTTACTATTGGCAAAGTTTTCTTACAACAATAGTTATCAAGCTAGTTTAAAGGTAGCATCATATGAAGTCTTGTATGGAAATCCTTGCAACACTTCATTGTATTGAAATATGATCAAGGATAGATAGTGCATTAGTTTTGATGTTGTGTTGAGGATCATAGAGTAGGTTAGAGAATTTTGTGAATGGTTGAAGGCAGCTCATGATCACCAAGCAAGCTATGCAAACCATAGGAGGAGGTCTCTTGAGTTTGCTATTGGTGATAAGATATTTGTTCAAGTCTCCCTACTAAAAGGCTTTAGAAAGGTAAGCTTGCACCTTGTCACATTGGTCCATTCAATGTCCTTCAATGCATAGGAGAGATTACATACTATGTTGGTCTACCTTCATAGCTTTTGAGCATGCATGAAGTGTTTTATATCTTAATTCTATAGAAGTATATGCTCAATGACAGTTATGTTGTTAACTAGACTGAGGTGTAGCTTTAGGTGGATCCCTTGTACATTGAACATTTTGTGAGGATTTTGGATCAAATGGAGTGCTAGTTGCATAGTAGGATACTTCCCATGGTAAAGGTTTTGTGGAATTCTCATGGTTCATAGGAGGCTACTTAGGAGCTTGAATATGATTTATGTTCTTCCTAAACTGAAATATTCTAAGAGGAAGATTCTTAAGGGGGAGGAGGCCAGAGAGAGCATGTAACAACCCATACTTCTGGACATTCTTAGTATGTATGTTTTTGCAAAGATTGTTATGCTTGCATTGGTATGTTTATATGCATGAATGGTTCAATACATTTTCTGCATTATGATGATGATGCTGATGATGAACTTGGGTTATCTAGATTCTTAGTTAATATTATGTATTTTTTATTTATATTTAATTTCATGAATATTTCTATTACCATATAGTAGGTGTGCACTAATCCTGTTGTTGAGTGTGACAGGATCTTATGAGTTTTGGTTGGGAGCATGGCATGGCAAGTCATTCGTGGTGTATTTGATTAGTGGTTTTTTTATTTATTAATATTAAATTATTATAGAATGCATGGAATGTGCTAGAAGATAAGTGGTAGGTAGCTCTTATATATTAACATGTATGCTATGTATATTTTTGTATGTGCTTAGACTTATCATACTTACATATCTTAGGTAGTTTTGGATTATATTTTTAGCATTGTAGATTTTTATGATATTTATCTTTTTTAATGCTTGTGTTATATAAGTGGGAGAGGAAGTTATGTTTAAGATAGAAAACATTTTTGGTAGTTTTCTTTTAGCTTTGTGGAGGTTTGGGAAATCTGTGTTTTCTTCTGTTCCATGGTTTTTTCATCAATCTCTATTAAAACTTTAGTGGTTCAATTCTTTCACATATTTTCACAATCTAGAGAGAGGTGTCATGGGATTGGAGTTGGGAAGTGTTGCAGAATTGTAGATTGATTATGCAAGTTGCTTGAATCTTTGAGACCTACTTTTCTCTTTTGTGATTTTTCATCATTTAGATTAATAGGTGAGTTTTCTTGGTTTCATCCCCATTTATAGTTAGAGGTTTTGTGCACATCCATGGGATAGGTCTTGTTTATTTTTTTGTATGATTATAAAACTATTTGTAGGTGATGAGTCATGATTTGAATAGCTCCGATATTAGATATCCAATATCAGAGTCGAAGATGCAATGTTGAATATCCAATAGCACAAGGTATATGCTGACCTATAAATATAGCACTTGGGCTTACAATTTTCATATATTTTTTCATAGTTTTTGCATAGTGTAGTCAAGCTCTTGTAGTTTGATTTCTATAAAGTTAGAATATTTTTTGACTACCAGCAGTAGGAGTTTGAGTGTGTATAGAAAATTATTTGAACACTAACCTACCTAAGCACAGCAGTGTGACGGGAATAAAGATGAGCCCTTTTGATCATCCTTGTAACACTGAGAATAGATTAGTAGTTCTGTAATGCATTCATTATTCAAGCACGTTAATGCATTTTTGTTGAGCAATTAATTTCTATTTGTTAATGAACACAAGCACGACCACTTTGAGCATACATGTAGCACTTGGTAAGAGAGAAATGCTTAACGTTTGGTAACCCATAAGTGCTACATGCATTCAAGATGTGTCTAGAAAGTGGAAATAGGTACTGGTGTTAGGCTCGTTAGGTAGTAGGCAACTTAGATATTAAATTCCTCTATCTTCCATTCTTGTTGTAGGTGATTAAACTCACAAAACATAAAATGATAAAAATCATGTGCCTCAATTATACTTAAACCATACCCTTGAGTTTCACAAGTGTAGTTGGAAAGACAATGAATGTTCTCAACACCCATTTCAGTTCCTAGAGAAATTAGTGCACTAAAGAATTATAGGTCCATGAAATTCAATCAAATCATGTGTAAATAACTTAGTGATTTGTATGGTTGGGTGAAGGGGTACCTCACTGCTCATCATTGGCATCATTTCTAGGGATCTTTTAGTTGTTACGTGCGATGTCCTCTAAACCACATTTTGGAATAAAAAAAGTTTAGAAGTATGCAAGGAATCTACCCTCCAAGTATGAACTACTCAAGTTGGAGAACCACATAAATTTTGATGTGTTTTTTGTGACAAGTTTGATTTCAAGTTGGGAAACTTATTCAACCCCTCCTCCCCTCCCCTCCCCCCACCCTTCTAAGTTCTTAATCCACAAGTCGTATTAGAGCCTAGTACTCTTATACTCGACGTCAACATTCAAGAATGAACCATGGAGGAGACATCCTACACAAAGCCACCAATGTTCAATAGGTTTAATTTTTCTTATTGGAAGGTGAGGATGCAAGGATTCTTTTATTCAATGGAGTTTGAGATTTGGAATTCCATCCTCAAAGATTACACACCACCTATCGATAGTGCAACAAAGGTCATCAAACCACGAAGTAAGTGGAAATTAGAAGAAACAGATAATTTCATGTATGAATCTAAAGCAAAAAATTATTTATATTAATCATTAAATAAATTAAAGTTTAATAGAGTGGCTAGATGTAAAACTACTAAAGAAATTTGGGAAGCATTAGAAGATACTTATGAAGGCACATCCATAGTTAAACAATCAAAACTCTTGGTTTTGCAAAGTATGACAAACTCAGAATGGGAGAAGATGATGAAGTGTATTTTTGTTTACTCTAATATCGAATATCTAATATTGAAGCCTTAATATCAAATACCTGATATCAGGGACCAAGAAGTAATGTCAGATATCTAATATCGTGGGATGTGTGCCAACCTATAAATATAGCACTTGAATGCAAGGTTTGGACATAAGTTTTTTCGTAGCATAGCAGAGCTCTTGTAGTTTCATTTTTTTAGAGTTAGGATATTCTCCCAAGTGTTTGAAAAAAGAGTGATTGAGTGTATGGATCCTTATTCAAGCACATCTGTATCTAAGCATAATAGTATGTGCAGCAATGAAGATGAGCTTTTTGATAAACCTTGTAGCATTTTGGCTAGATTAAATATTTTATTTATGCAATTTTACTTGATGCTTTCAATTAATTAAGCTAAATTAAGCTAAGTTAAGTTAGCTAGGCTAAATAGAAATTAATTAAGTACATAAGTACAACTACTTCAAGCATGTGCATGATGCTTGGTAATCCCAACAACGCTTAATGTTTGGTAACCCAATAGCATTATACATGTTCAAGATGTGTATGGAAAGTGGGATTAGATGCTTATGTTAGAATAGTTAGTTATTAATTAGCAATTAAATTGGTTAATAAATTGAGTTTCAACTTGTTATCAATCATAGGTAAATAAAATATAAAATCATAAAAATCATGTTCCCCAATTACACTTAACTATACAAAGAAGCTTCACAAGTGTGGTTGGGAAGATAATGATCATCATGATTAGATTTCACTTCCTAGAACCAGTGTACTTAGGAACTTAATGTCTATAGAATTTGACTAGATTTTGCATGAACACATTTAATTTACATAGTTTGGCATAGGATATATTCACCGCTCATCATTTGTGTCGTTGTCAGGAACCTTTAGTTTGTTATGTGCACTATCTAGGATTTAGTGAATAATTATTTAACATCGTTGGAATAAACCTTAAAGTCATATCATACATCAAAATAACTATAACAATTATAAGAAAGCACACTACATTTGTTGTCTTCTAATATAAGAGGTCTTCTTCTCATAAGAGTGATTCTCTGCCCAAGTCTGATGGAGTAAATCTATAATTGCCCCAGTAATATAGAGTGATATATGCTTATCTTGATGAGTATATACCTAATTTCACCTTAATCTTACACCAAGACAAATAACTACAATGGCAAGACATGGAGGGCAATGTTGTGTTACTACTCAATTGATCCATTCCTATGATGCTCAAACAAACTTTTATGCAATTGGGAATCTAAAGAATTTATACTAAATATGTTGTGCAATATAATGATGCCAAGGATTATCATCCCACCAATGAACAATGTCTAAGGGATTAATAGTTAGAGCAACATTACAAATTTGTGAAGGGAAAGTAATCCAATGATTCCCCATTCCTGATGTACCAAAAGGATGGTCAAAAACCCTTCTTTAGGGGTTTTCCATATAAAGAGACAAAGGGGTTTTTCAATGAAGGAGGTCAAAACCAAAAGTTGTAGTCCATGATACATAATTGTGGTTCTAGTAAGAATGGATCCAATGAAAAAGGGATATTTAAGGAGGAGAGTCATGGTAGGGATGCAGGTAAGCAACATGATCATGATCATGATCATGGCTATGCCCACCGAAGAGAGGGTGGCAGGAACAGTGATGATGCTAGTCCTCCTTCCTCTTCACCTTGGTCATCATATTTTTTCTCTTCTAGCTCTAAACACAACTGTAAGGGATGCAATCATGATAGAGGTAACCAACAAGACCAAGATGATCATAGGCATCATCAGGCAAGTCAAGATTTAGGGTGTAGGCATTCAAGAGAGGCCCATCACCACAAACAAAGAGGTAGCAGTAGGCATCATCGGCACCATGCCCACCACAAGGACCACAGTCATGATGAGCCTTTACATGCCACTCAAAGCATGCTACACATCATAGAGGTTATGAGAATTCCTACAAGACATGTAAATGATAGCTAGATCAAGATGCTAGACATGAACAATATCCCCAAATTGAAGGGGGATGTAACTTAAATCTGTAGAACCATCTTCAAGCCTTTCATGATGCATGTGCATTGCAAAATGAGGAAAATGATTAGTAAAAGCTTAAGCTATTCCCAAGGACAGTCATTAAGGAAGAAAATAGTTGGTACTGGTCCCTAGAACCAAAATCCATTAGACAATGGAGTACAATGCTCAAACTATTCAATGACAAATATCAAATGTACTCCTAAGTGTCTAGCTTCAAGAGGCAAATCCAAGGAAGGAAACAAGGAATGCATGAACCCTCAGACATAGCCATGAACTAATACTATTCTCTATTGCACAAGTATCCTAGCCATGGTTACTCTCAATAGGAACAACTTTGCCATATCATAGATGGGCTCCGATCAGAAACAAGGAGAAATCTCGGATTCTATGCCCATGGTCAATTGTCAGAACTAAGAGTCCATTAGATTCAAAGGCTAATTCAGTAGGTAGCAAAGGAAGAAGGTGAGTTGAGAAAATGAGAAAGTGTAGAAGAATATAATAGGGACCCTTCATTAGAAAGAGGGAGGTTCATTTTTGTGGCAGTGAGGAGGAGTAACCACCTAATGAGGTGGTGAATAGAAAGACCTTGCCAATCTAAAAATCTATGTCTAAAATATTAGCCAAGGTAGATAAAATGTCGGATTCATTCAATAAAAAATTCTAAGCTACTCTAAAAATTGGAAAATAATCACAAGAGAAAAATAGTGATCATGACTGTAGGAGGTAGAAAGAAGCTGAGCGTGGCTACTAAAGCGGTAAGGGCAAAGCTACTATAATAGACGAAGTTGTAGAGATAAAATTAGATGATGATGATGATGGATGTGACATCGACCAATATGAACATCCTAAAGGATGTTGCCCTATCATGTCACACTTGCAAGAGTCTAGGGTGTATGCTATGAATCCTAGATTGGCAAGAAGGCTAGCACCCAGAAGATTGCCTTATCCTTAAGGTAATCCATGGTAGTTCCACCAACAACAATAAGCCTATTATCCAAGTAGAGCTCCACCACAACCATATAAGTAGTACCAGCAGTGGCAGCACCCACAGTCATGGGGAATGCCACCACCAAGGCAATAATACCCTTAGAAGTAACTAGATCCATATGGATACTATGTTCAACAACCTTTTTCTCCATGTGAATCTTCTAGTCATTCCACCTTCCAACATCACTACTACCCTCTAGAGTATTGCAGAACTCATTCTCCATCTACTAGAGGGGAAACCCCATGTCCATATTACCCTTCTCATCCCTCTACATATGTTCTTCCACCCTGAACTTAATTACCACCTTTTTCATTAATGCAACGAGAAATTTCACCTCAGCTACAATAACGCAATGCAACGAGGGCTATTAACTTACAACTGGCTCCTCAACCAAGTGGTTTGAAAACTAGATAGTGAAAGAGACCTTCTTCCAACCCAATAGCCCAACTAAACCCTCACATACACCTATAGCTAGCAACCCTACTTCTCCATCTCCCTCTACATCTAATCCACTTAAGTTCCCTTCAAACCAAACACCTCCCAAACTACTCACTCATATAGTAACCAATTGAATAAAGGCTAGCCACCTTCCTAGAAAACTATCTAATCCTAGAAGTCCCCTCATTTACCTTGAAATTGCTAGGAATGAGCCTTGCAAGACTCTTCTGGATTTAGGTTCTAGTGTTAATCTAATTTTCCATGAGATGTATAAAGCTTGGAACATGCCTCCACTCAAAAAGAGCAACATCCATCTCAAATTAGTTGATCAATCCATCACTATTCCTTTGGGATTCGTGGAGGACATCATGATCACCATTTTTAGGTGGTCCTACCCCATCGATTTTCTGGTGATCCAAGTGGACAATTACAAAAGGGACTTCTATGATATTTCCCTTGAAATCTCTAAAGAAAATAAATTCAAAAACATCAAGAGGAAGAAAGTTCCATGCATCGTGTACAGTGATACAAGGTGCAACTATGTGTAGAAACTATGGGCTATTAATAATGTATCTAGCAAAGCATGCAGTCATTATTCTGGCATATCTAAAATTCAAACATACCTATACATTGTAGCCACAAAATAAGATGGCACCTAGTGGTGGATAGCTAATCTTGGAAGTAGTGCACTTTGCATGGAACCTACAGAGAGCCTAACATGTGCCTACATAGAAGGCATTAATGAACTAGAGCAAGTTCATCACCAAATCTCTAAAAATGCAAATGATGATACCTATTGGGAAGAGTTGGAAATTCTTGAAAATTTTAAACAATAGCCCCTTGAGCTACAAAATCTACCTACTGGTATGGAATATGCATTCTTAAAAAATGTGAAGCCACTAATACTCAATGCAAATCTTGCTCTTGAACAAAAATAGATGCTACTAAATGTGAACATCAAATGGCCAATAGTCTTTGCTTGGTCATATCCTGAGCTCACAGGGATTGATCTTAGGATATGCCAGCATTGTATGTAGATGGATCTAGCCATGAATCCAAAGAGGCCACCACAACAATAGTTAAATCCCAAATTGAAAGTAAATCCTCAAAGAGGAAATCGAACAACTCCTTAAGGTAAGGTTTATCTATCCCATTGTAGATAGTGAGTGGGTTAGCCCACTCATGATTATGCTAAAGAAAGATGGCAAGTGGAAGGTTTACATCAATTTTCAGCTATTAAATGTGGCAACATTTAAAGATCACTTTCCATTACCATTTGTGAATTAGGTGTTTAACACTATATCTAGGCATTGCTATAACCAAATCTAGATCACACCAGAGGATCAAGCCAATAAAACATCTATGAGTTCCTAGGAAACTTTTGTGCATTGAAAGATGTCATTTGACTTGTGCAATTTCCCTGCCACATTCCAATGCCTAGTCTTAAGTATTTTTCAGTAACAAATCGATAGTGGGATGAAAGTCTTCATGGATGACTTCTCCACCTATGGGGCTACATTTGAGCAATCCTTAGACCATCTTGAGCAACTTCTCAAAAGATGTGTGGAGATTAATCTTTGGATCAATTGGCAAAAGAGCCATCCGATGGTCCAGGAAGGCATTGTATTAGGGCATTGAATCTTACAAGCAAGGATTGAGGTTGACACTAAAAAATTAAGGTCATCCAAGGAATAACTCACCAACTAGAACCTATTAAAGATGTTCAGTCATTCCTTGGGCACACTAGCTACTACCAGTGATTTCTAGAGAATTTTTCTAAGATCACAAAATCGTTGGTCGAGTTAACAAAGAAAGATGCTCCATTCATCTAGACCAATGAATGTGAAAAGGTATTATAGAGCCTCAAGGAGAAGCTCCTAGATACTCCAATTATACAAGCACCTAATTGGTCCAAACCATTTCATATAATGATAGATGTATCAAATTATGCCTTGGAAGCCATACTTATGTAGTTGGACAACAAGAAACATCCATATTACATCCATTGTGCAAGTCAAAGCATTGTAGATACACATCTAAACTACACCATCATAAAAAAATAATTAATCATAGTAGAATTTACCTTAGAGAAACTTAAGCATAATGTGCTTAAATATAAAGTGTTTATGTACATAGAACATAGTGAAATTTGCTTCCTGATGATCAAGCCAACGGTGAGCCCCTGACGATCTGAGTGCCTATCCTTGTCATGTGTTTTCATTCCCTCAGTGAACAGTTGGCATTCACGGGGATCAAAACCAGGGTTATGTATCATGGAGGGTAGGTTCTGATACCCCACCTCCTCACTATTGTTAGGAGGGGGAACATCCTTTGATGGAGAACCTGTTATAAGTGGTTCACCATCTCTAATTTTACTTAGGACGTGCGGGACCCCTTTGCCCTTCAACAATGTATGGTGGCTCTCCTACCTTGTGTCCCTTAAACGTTGTGCTTCTGTGGGATGAT
The DNA here is from genome assembly GCA_015680685.1 of Gnetum montanum. Classification (NCBI taxonomy): domain Eukaryota; kingdom Viridiplantae; phylum Streptophyta; class Gnetopsida; order Gnetales; family Gnetaceae; genus Gnetum; species Gnetum montanum. Next base: position 227,800 of record MNCI01023131.1, on the reverse strand, counting down.
AATCCCTTGTGTCAAAATCACCTACAACGTATTCAACATATAGTTGTGTCATGCCTATCTATGCAAGAGCACGGAGAAGCATGTCAGGGACTGCCCAATCTGGAGGTAACACTATGTTACCTTGCAATTCTCTCCAGTGCAGTTGTTCATCCAGATGGAGGATAAAAGTAAAATTGGGTAGATACTCATTGGGATAAGTATATACCACTCGGTACTATTTAGGAATTGGTGGATTTTGGTTATGTGTTTTAGACTGCCGACTATTTCTTGTATGATCCCTAGGTGGTGAAGTGCTCTAATGAGAAGAAGACATCTTAGTTCAATTTGGTGTGCTGATTAACCATTATATAAAATTTTTTGTTTAATTAACCCTAAGGGTTCATTTAAGCTCCCAACGATGTGAGTGGTCTCCTATGTTTTACTTAGTGCACAAACACGTAGTCCCCAGCAACAGCGCCAATGATGAGTGGCGAGGTACCCCTACACTCAACCATACGAATACGAGCATAGCACGCATGATCTGGTCGAACTCCGTAGACTAAGTGCCTACACACCTTATGGAACACTTAAGGTTAATCATTCGTTGTCTTTCTAGACTTACTTGTATTTGTCATGGTTGTATGGTTAAGTAAGTCTAAGGTATATGATTTTTATGTCTTTTCTGTTTTATATCCTATGCTGACAAGGTGAAGGGTGAAGAGACTAATTAACNATGCAACCTTGGTTACCAAATGCGAGTCGTTGCTGGGATCACCAAGTGTAACGCATGTGCTCGAAGCAATCGTACTGAATGCACTTAACTAGGAGAGAAGGGTTGAGGAAGATTTAATCAACTAATAAATCATGTATATGATAAAAAATAAATAATAGTAAATAAAATCCTAATTATCCTAATCCATGCACTGAAAGGTTTATCCAAGAAGTTTGTCTTTATTTCCGTACACAAACTTGTGTTCAAGTACAATATTTGCTCGAATAAAGATCCATTCACTTTGGAGCTCCTACTACGGGTACATAGAAATTATTCTATCTTTGGAGAGGTAAAACTACCAGAGTTTCGCTATGGTCTAGGCCTAGAATTAGAAACAAGGGAGAGCTGCCTCTTATTTATAGAATTGACGATGCACTGCGATATCGCGTACGCGATATCGCAGGGGAAGACGCGATATCGCGTCCCATCAAAATTAAGTTAATAATAATAATAAATATTCACAAAAATTAAGTTTTTCATCAATAGATTATAATACATTAACAAAAAATTTATGAGAAACTAAGGAAAAAAGTGAAATTTTGCATTGTATAGAACACTATTATAAAGATAAATAGTGTAAAACATAAAATTTCCCTTAGCTTTAGCTTTATCAAATTGTTAATATTAGATTACGAAGTAATAATTTTGATACATATGCTTTCTTGTATATTTATTTCACTTAAATTTTTCCTTTGAAATTTAGATGGACAAGTTGATTAAATATATGTGAACTTAATTTTTGACATTAAGAAGACATAAAAATACCCACCAAAATCACACATATAACTTGAATTTTCCAAATCAAGTCTTACCATTAAGATAACATCTCATTAAGACTCTTAATTTGGATGAAGATGAATTTATTACATTAGTTATTTGCATGATTTTATCCTATGAAATAATTAATATTTTTCAAAGTGATACTACCAATTCATTTTTATGGTTAAGAAGATTGATTTTAACAAGAACAAAAAACATCTATGAAATTCAAATGTTGTGAAAATAGGTTCTATATGCTTAATGGAATTAAGAAGACTAATAATTTCCTTCTCAACTCATTGAAAATCCAATAGAAGATTAAATAACTTGACAAAATATAAAACTTTACAATATTCATATTCAACATAAAAATTTTGGAGTCTAGTTACGAATGATCTTTGCATGCTTATGTATAAATAACCTTATATTTAGGGCATGTTGCACCATTGAAGCATTACCTAGTTTAATAGGTAGAAAAATTGAAAATAATACCTATTCTAAATGACTTAAATGTCATGCTTTTGCATTACATCATTTAATTTCAAATTAAAAATAGAATTACTAGGTAGGCAATCCAAAGTTTGAATGAACATATATTGTCATGTATAATCAACTACCAATGAGTCATATACATCATCAAAGAGAACAAAACTAGGTGTCTTAGTTACATCATCATCACTAGAAAAAAATGTCATATATTTTTGCTTGCTAACTTGTAAATTTGCATTATGAGAATAAAAAAAAATCTTATATTAATACAAGGTGCAAAATATTTAGTATCAGTTGAAAATTTTAAAAGTAATTTAGAATTGTCTATAGAGGATACTAGAGGGACCACATCTGCTAGAGAATAATCTAGTACTTGGCTTGAATGATTTGAATATTGTGCTTTTATATTTCATCCTTTTCATCTAAAATGAAACTTTTATTATAGGACATATAACACAAAATATAAATAAACATATTATTGGTTTTAGTATGGATAAATCACAAACAATGGACCACATTTTAGTAGCTAAGATATGCAAAAATTTTATCAACAATTAAACATTAAGCATTTCTTTTCATCACTCTACTATCCACAAGCCAATGGCCAAGCTGAAGCTTGTAACAAGATCAGCATAAACCTCCTAAAGAAAATGATAGGCAATGGCAAACATAAATGGCATGAAGAACTCTTATATGCACTTTGGGCCTATAGGACAACCATTAGAACCATAATCAGTGCCACCCTATATAGCTTGGTTTGTGGATCGAAAGTTTTTTTTCCTCTTGAATCGTAGGTTTTATCCTTCAGGGTAGCTCTGTCTAACTTCATCGATGATGAGAAAAATAATGAGCTGCACACCATTGACCTCAACTTGATGGAGAAATGATGAATACAAACACTTGTTAAAATCAAACAATCCCAAGAGAAGCAGAAAAAATAGCATCATCATGACCCAAAAAGGTAGAAAGTTTAGGAAGGAGATCTTGTCCTCAAGGTCGTTCCTGAACGTGTAGATAATTTTTAGCTAATTATGAAGGACCTTTCTTAGTCACCAAAGCTTATAATAATGGAGTATCTAGACTGGCACACATGGATGGGAATGAATTGACCAATCTAATCAACCATTCCTACCTCAAACCTTATTATACCTAATGATGATCTATTTGCTTGTAGCCTTTGTTTAACTTTGTTTATAAGGATTGGATGAATGATTGACATCGATGACCCTAGTATCCTACAACAAGCAAGCCTACATGACCTTCTTTGTCTTTTTGACATCTTAAAAGATTGCAAACCTTGTATAGATATACCAAAAAAGATAGAAAGTTATCATGTTCTACCAATTATAACCTATAATAGCCTATATTCACTTGTTGCCTCATGTAACCTTTTGTAAGCACATGTATTATTTCACTTGTTTGATTGTTCTATTGAAGTTGTGCTTGAAGGTTGAGCCCACAAACATTATAGAGGTATGATTCATGGTAAAGGTGAGTCACCATGTGATCTCAATATATGAGATTTGGTTAGCTTGTTCGATCTTGTCAATAGTGATTATGTCACATCATCTCCATTACCACTCCTGACCCATAACCCTGTAACCAAGCATTGGCCTTTCCTACCTCACTAACAATGCAAACCTATGTTTGACATTCATGCACCATGGTCATGTGAATCTCCTTCGATGTGGTCTACTCACTCAAGTTTAGTGAATGACACATTTCAGTTAGTAAGAAAGAAAACGTTTGTCCTTGGCAACAAAACCCAATGAAGGTTTCACTCCTATAGAAACAAAGAAAAGGGAGGAAACTGCTAAGAAATCCAAGAGGCCAATGTATCCTAAACTTAAGTAAATCAACGACTCTAGAAAAAGAGCTAGGTGGCCAAAGAAGTCCAAGAACAAAGTGTTGGTTCCTCCAAACTTCATCTAGGAATCAACAGTTCTGACATGAAGCATGAAGACCTCTTGAATTAGCAATCATGTTATCACCACATCATAACCATGATTTCAACACTTTTGAAATTCTTTGTTAGCCAATGTGATCATTCGAAGAGCCAATGTGCCTATTCCCTAATAACAAATGTAGCCATTATTTCATCCCAAACTCTTGGCATCTCATGGTGACCTTATTTCATCATTATGTGCACTACTTGGCATGATTCAACAACTACAGAATCAAATGTGAAGAGGGAGCATTGGTGATGAACTTGTGACGGTGTTTCACATTCTTTATTGATGTCTCTTGGATCAATCCTTAAAACATTAACAAAGAGGGACCAATGAAACACTCAAGATATTTCATATGGCCATCGATAAGCCTGGCAACAAGAATGTACAATGTAACTTGATGGGAATTCAAAGAGCAGAAATAATTGCTAAATTTTCCTATCAAAAATCCCATCTTGTGGCCTTGTTTTGGTAAAATTTTATGTTATTTTACTATGTAACAATGAAAACTTAGGCCCACACACTATGAATTCCATTTATGCTAGTGTGTGAAGGACAAAATTTTGAATACATGTAAAAAACTAGCCTTTTGACTCACATGCTACATATTCTAGTCCCACATATTGTGGCAATGTTTGGGGTAGCATGTGGCACTTGGGTTCTTAACCCATACACTATAGCTTTGGTCCAAAACACCATGTAACACTCCAATAATCATATGAAACTATAACGAATGCTAGCACAACAAATTCAAGGCCAATAAATACCAAATCCAATACCATTTTCAAGATCCTTTGGCAAATCACACTTTGGCAAGAAATAGTATAGCATCATAGTAGATTTTCACAACCTTTTTAGCATTGATTTCCAAGTGCAGAATGAACCTGTAACAACATTTATTGTGTAGATGAAATGAGAGCCTAGTATAGATCCTATTCAGAACACATCCTACCACCTGCACTAGAATACAAAAGATACTTCATCTTCTTAGTCTTTGAAAGCCTTGATTTGTACCTTCAAAACATCTCTTTTTTTAACAATATTTTTTACAGCATTAAATATAAAGTTTGTAGTTTTTTACTTGGCCATATTTCTTGCATATTTCCAACATTTCATAGTTTGTTCTCAATCCAACATCAAAACCCTATTTTTACAAGTTACAATTCATTTTTATTTTTACATCATTTGATAATAGAATTTTAAAGTCCTTAAGTGATTAGCAAGACCACTTGAGGTGCTCACAATCCTTCCAAGGCCTGTGGATCTTGGAATTCAACTGTTCTGTGCTAAGATTTGTGGTTTTCTAGCACCGAATTTTTTAGCCATTATAAACATTATATCATCCATGCTACATACCAATCTAGCACCATGCAAATTTTCCATCCAACAAATCCATAAAGGCTTATTCTCATCAATTTTCAACAAGTGAAACCATTCTATGACTTTTCTTACTCCTCCAAGAACTCTACCATGTCCACAAATTCATCCACTACATATTCAATCTTCCATATTTCCACTCTTAATGATAGTCATGGGCATGTCAATTTTAACACTTAGGGACCAAATCCTCTTTTTCAATTCTTGTTATATATTTCCCATTTCTTATCAACTTTTACATTTTTTGATATCTTTTCTATTCTTTTATACTTTTTCTATTTCTTAATTATTTTTCATTCTTTAATATCTTTTAAATTCTTTATACATTTTTCTATTATTACCATGTTTCCATGATTTTTACTATCTTTCATACTCATATTTTTGTTAATTTTTCCAATAAAGTATAAAAGAATAAAATAAGATGTAGTCTAAATAATGGGAATTCTACTCTATATTGTCACATCATTAAAGGACTAATTATGTATGTAGTGAGACTACATCATCCATCCACTTATTTCCAATAATAAAAGGTTCTTACCATGGACATAATGACATTCTATTCATAATAAAACTAAAATAAACTTGTGATCATTATGACTAGATAGAATAGAGAAGATCTACGTGAAATGAAAAGGATGTGACATCAAGGGTATTTATGGATTCTCTAAGGCTACTACTATAAGCCTTATCTTGCTATTAAGTTGCATTATTCACTTTAGTTCTAATGAAAAATGGAAGTATGTCTAAAATAAGTGTTGCCTTATCATGTCACCAAAAATACATGTTACCCATGCCTAAAGGTAGTCCTCGAGTAAGTTTAACATAAGAATAACCTAATAAATGGACATAATAAAACTTTTTGGGGGTTCCACTAAAAAGACATATTACCCATGCTTGAAGGTAGGTGACTTCTTAGAAATTTCAAGATTTCTTAGACTCACATTAGTTATGGTATTAAAAAGACATGTTACCCATGCTTGAAGATGCTCCTTTGTCCAATGGCCAAGTCTCCTTCAAAATAAAGATTATTATTAATAAACTACTTCCTTGAACTTCATTGCCAAGTGTAAATACTCCTTGCAATTGTGGTAGACTTATGGTCATTAGTTTTGAGATGATACAAAGCAATGTCACTGGTAAGTGATATGGAATTAGTTTGCATCTTAGATGGAAGGGCTAATGATCCTTTTAACCATGCATCACACATAGAATTCATTACGCTTATTATAAGACATCTCATATCTCATTTTCTACAATCCCTACAATTGTCATTCCACCTTATTGTTACATACTATCATAATTTAACAATTTTATATAATATAGTGTTATTTTTCTCATTAATGCAATACTAATATGTATGTTTTGGAAAATAGGTATGTTTTCCTTTCAACTCCTTGAGTGCCTACAGACACTTATAGGTGTGGTTAAACAAAGGCACTAAGAGTTGGAGCATACTTTGAGGAGGATCCATTTATATACCTCTTATGCTTCATACATGATGATCAATTTCACATCATCTTATGCCTCTAGAATTCTTATGCGATTATTGATACTTTCCTATATACTCATCTTCAATCATACATTCAACAATTTTTACCAAACTCCTCCTTTCACACATTTTCAATGATAAATTATTACATTCAAATCATCACCTATGATTAAGAATCCATTGGACGATCTCTATGCCTTCCAAACTATCCATTTTACTCTATTTTTCCATCAAAAATTGCTCAAAATCTTGAAAAATTCAAAGGTGATATCGTAGATATGATGTATTAGACCTTGTGATATCACATTCACGATGTCATATCTATGATGTATCCTTGATAAAAACCTAAATATATGCATGGGATATGAGCCATTTCTTTTAGTTTCTCATTTAATGCCTAGGAAGTTCATGTTGTTTCTCTAACCTCTAAACTTCCAAGAGCCATATCCTCCTCACCATCACTCCTATTTGCACCATTTTCATTTCCTTTTGCTTCTTAAGTGACCAACTTAACAATGGGTGAGAGTACTATGCATAGTTGTGTGATTTACATCAAATTTATCTAATGCCTAAAAGAATAAAGAAAGAATAAGAACAGTAAAGAATAATCATATTTTAAACTAACAAAGGCTAAAACAAACTTAACAATTCTTCCAATTAACCATTAAAACAAATGATAAACAAGAAATTAGTAGTTGTAATAGGTCATAAAGACTAAAAATTATTTATAAACCTTAGGAAATTTTACAATTGAGGGTTTTTACAAATTTCTTCTAACTCTACAATCTCAATAAAAACAAAAACATAATAGTAAGAGTTGATTTTGACTAAAACCAAGAACTCGAGGAAGGGTTATTAATATTTAGAGATTTTTATGAAATTTTTAAAGGAATTATTTATGATTATAGATGCCTCCTAAAAGACCCATAGTAGAAGGATCATCACAAAAAAGGAGAAAGAGACCCAGAGGAATAGGATAAGCTAGAGAATAGACTCTACTAGTAGAGCAAGACACTTAGTCCTAGAGCATTCAACAGCCAACACTAGTGATAAGATAATTTGCACAAGCAAAAGCTGAAGCACCACCTGCTAAAGAGTAAGGATAGCAGCTCATGCTATCAAATAAATGTCTCCAGGAAATTTAACAAATCTCTATCATGTCCACTATCATAGTGGAACTAAACTTTGGATCATTCATGGAGTTTGCTCCTACCAAAGTCCAAGAACAACTCCAAGCCTCTCCTCTATGGCCCACAATCTTATGCAATGGTGAATGATACCTAAGAGAAGTGTACCAATTCTAAAAGAACAAAAAAGATGATGCTATAGTCAATATAGAAAGAATCATAGTGCCATATTCAATTGAGGCAGTAGCCAAGGCACCCAATCTTCCAAATGTTAGAGCCAACATTGCAAAAATCTCTACAAGTTCTGGCATAGAGGCAAGGAAACTATGGCTGTAAAGGACCTATGGGGAAAGTGAAAAGGAATATAGTGGATTTTCTACAACTCAAAAGATTTACTTTAAAATTGAGATCTACCATATCTTTCCAACAAAGAGGTTAAATAGAATTTCCACCTACATTGCTAGAGGAACTACCATTCTCATGGGGACATTGTAGGATAACATGCCTCATTTATTAATCTTGGAAATCCAAACTCACTCTACCATTTCCTTACTTTATCAAAAGACTGTGCTAACAAGTAGAAATTTTGGGATATACTAATGATATTTTCCATAAAGCCTAGAATGCCTCATATGTAAAAACTTCAAAACTAGTGCTATTGAAAAAGGATCAAGCAAGAAAACCAATAGACACTCAAGGAGCAACTAGATCTACACCACCTGGAAACATCCTAGTCTTAGGAAAAGAGTAAGCAGGATCTAGTGGGTCAACACTAGCTACTAATAGATTAGGGCCAAGTGCTCCTCTGGCACAGCAAGATTATAGATCCTCAATGAGGCATATGTAACAAATTGCTAAAACTAGAAGCTAGGGAAGTAGAGAGGTCTCTAGTATGAATAGTGTAAGACAATATAAATAGACCTATTATATCAATAGGACCTACCAATGATCAGATCTCACAATAAGTAGGGGAGGACAAAGATTGGGCATAATAGATATCCAAGAATATTGCATCCTTCCAAGTAATATTAGAGATAGGAGAAGGATCCACAATAGTGGTTATGCAACATCAATATGTACAAAAGAAACTAAAGTTATCACTGACCATTTCAAGAAATCTTTCAATGTTCCCATTATGCCACTGATTGATATGACTAGAACAAAAGATATTGATATCATAGATGAGATGTTCATGACCCTAGAAGAGCACGAGGATATCCTAGACCGATTGCTGTAGGCTGGACAAGTAACGAAAAAATTCTTTGATATCCCAAGTGATATAACGACAGTGTAGTTAGAATTGATTTTGATGAAGGGCAAGTTGGTCATGCTAGAAACTAGGGCAAAGCATGCTAAAAGTGAAATGCAAAGGCTACAAGAAAAATTGACTACATTAAGAGCAGAGAGGTAAGACCCTACACAATATATTATACCTAACTAACTAGAGTAATTCAAAAATGAATAGATGGACCAATGGATGGCCAAATATGACCAAATGAAAATGAAAAAAGAGAAGGCAACATAGAATGCCTCAATGGCAAAAGCACAAACTTATGCCCATAACAAAGCCTTAACTGCCTTAGAAGAAAAAAACAAGAAAATTGCTATAGAAAATGTAAGGTTGACTGACATTGAAAAATAAAAGAATATGCTGGAAGAAAGCCTTCAACAACTGAAAGAGCAATTCGCATGGGTCAACCTTAATATTAGAAAATTGGGCAAAGAAAATATAACCTTATCAATCAAACAAGTCTATGTAATACATCAAAAGTTAGCCATTGAAGGGGCACTTGAGAGATCAAATGGGCATGTATAAGCAGATTAATAAAAAGGAGATCTAGATGAATAAAGCCAAGATCAACTCCATCACAACATAGGCACCTAATTAGTAGCCTGTCCTAGATAGTCTTACCCATGTGCATCAAGTCAATATCAAGAACAAAGATCTTTAGATAGAGGATTTGATGGAATATATGGGAATAGCAAATCTTCAATATGGTAATCTAATCATGTTAACAGCAGGTAGGTACAAAATAGAACTAGAGCAACAAGTGGCTATAGTGTATGCATTATACAAGGAAGAGTTTATGAATAGAAAGGATGCATAGTAGAAGCTTCACATTGCAAACTCTAAGCTCCAAGTGGTCAAAGCTAGCTACCAGAACCAAAAGATGTAGCAACAAACCTAGCTAAACAAATGACAAATTACCAAGAATTAAGAGAAATAGTCAAAGTGTTTGATGAAGAAAGAAGGAAATTTGTAGCATGGTATGTAAAGTTGAATAAAATGTTTCCACAATTTCCATGTCCATGAGAAGTATCAACTCTAGTAAACATTGTAGAATTCACCTAGATAGTACATGATCCAAGATCAAAAAAGGAGAAACTCTGAGCACTCCTTAGATGATACCAATGTGAAAAGCCTAATGATAAAGGAAAGAAGCTGATGGAGGAGCCAACACCACTAGGAACATGAGGACTGCATTGAGCTTTATTTTATTTTTTTTGTTTTGTATTAATCTATTTTGTCATATGAGTCAATCATGCACTGCATGATAATTTTGTAAACACTACTCAAAAGATAATGCAACATTCATAATAAACTCAATCATGTATATAAGTCATAGTATAAGAGTTTGTATATAACCCACAAGTTTTGTGAGAAATTTTATCCTCCTTTTGTTTTAGCTCAAGGATGAGTCTTTAGTTAGTCATGGTGGCATGATGAAACATGTGATTATGCAACCTACAAAATCATATCTACGATATTGTAGTTATGATATCGTAGCTTTGCATATTCCATCATAGATGCAATGTAGTGGGCCATGATCATGTCTATAAATACCAACCCACCATCATGTTAAAAGAAGAACTTTCACTATACTTATCCAAATTCTTGTAGTTTGTTTTCATGAATTAGAGTTAGAGTTAGAGTTAGAGAGAATGTCTGTGGTGTGGTGAACAATAGTTGTACAAAATCTTTGTTCAAGTGGATTGTTCTTGGATATAGTTCATGATCAGAAATAAATATTGAGATTGTTTTTCACCATTGCAGAATCTCACTTAGTTTAATTTTACTTTTCATCATGTTTACTTTCATTAAGTCATTTCCATTTTCAAAGTACTTTACTTTTCTAATGTCTTTTGGTAAGATGGTATAACTACAACTGGTCTCAAGTGAAACAAATAACTAATTAGTAACCTAGTAGTGACTTCACTTGATTCACTCAATAGTGAAATCACTTGGTAATCCTTGTAATGATCACATTAGCCAAGGACATGTACAATAAACTAGGAACAGTTTCTTATCGTCCATAGGCTAGAATAGCTTTCTCCTTTCATTGCACTTAGACTTAGATTTTATCCTCTTTCTCATCAAGTTGGAATTTAGGGTAATTGAAGCCAAAAAACATCAACATATCATATACCTTACCAAGAGTTAAACCATACAACTTGAACTTTGCTAACTCTACATGAGAAGACAACAATCATGAACTAAACATCAACTACTAGTATACTTACCTTGTCCATCCACAAATTATGATTAGGTCAAACGTGAACACTAATGACTTGCATGGTTGAGTGTTGGAATACCTAACCACTCATCACTATGCATCATTCATCTAATTGATTCAAGGAACCAAGACTATTGAACTAATGACATTAACACTCATAGACTATATAGGATTGACAAAAATTGAAATGGAACTAGAATTAATCCCCACACTTTGAACTACATCTTAGATAAAACTGATCAACTCAATCAAGGTGGGAAAATTTATTTTAATAGCACAAAAAAGCATATCCATATGCACAACATCATTGCCATTAATAACAATTATCACACACTAATAGTAGCATCTTATTCCCTCCTATTCACTATCCTCACTAGCATCCACCATGTCTACCTCATGATTCATTGATCTACCATGATGAAGTATCACATCAATAGTAGAAGAAACATTCACAAAAGTGACCATTGGCATATAAAACCCTAGTGCACCAACATCATTCTTGACTCTACCATCATTAAGGGGAATGATAACTAGGATGATATCAACATAGTATAGGTTTGAGGAAACATCACCACTAGCAACACGCTTCTATATGAAAAAAATGTGAACATTATGATTTGATCTAATAAAATGACTCTTCTTAAACTTTGACATCATGACATGACTTGCATAATCACATGAATCAATAACATATTGCATCAATAGAACAAACTCTAAAAATTCCAAAGAGATTACCATTCTCAACCTTCAATGTTGCATCGATAATAGCATTGAGTGTTGGATGGGACATACTACAACAACCTACCTTATAAGTAATAAAATAATGATATAATTCAAGATGTAAGGATAAATACATTATAACACCTACCCTTCAACTTCCCTATATTATCCTTCATTTCACAAGGAGTATATGTTATCTATAGATGTCACATGATGGGCAACTTACATATGTACTCCATTTGTAATCTAGGCACCCATGTACTAGCCTTATATACCTTTTTTCATATTTTAGTTTGAGCATCTCTAAGATCAATAGAACCACCTCCTAAAAATTTTGAATGAAGGAATACAATGCCTCTATATTGCCCCGCATATGCATATGAGAGGGGTTATGTGCTTGTAATCCTTTCTTGTTTACATGAACCTCTAAGGTCTTTGAAAATCAAATCATGTAAACTACTCTTATTTCATTTAGCATTCTGGGTCCACAATGTATCTACAATAGGCAAAATTAGATAAGATAAACAAAATAATATCATGATCCTACCATGTAACAATCAATACCCTTTGAGTAGCTTCTTTCAAATCAAAAATATTTTTCTTCCACCATTTCTCAATACTCATTTCATATAAAAAATCATTAAAAACTTTCTTTGTATCAAGTGGAAGTAAGAACATAGTATCTAATGCATCATTGTCAATGAATAGCTTGTGCAGATAAATCTTTTCATTGATTACTATGAATTTTATGACATCTACAATGTCAAACCAACGTACCTTGTGCCTCAAGAATGCTCTAAATTTCCTCTAGTCATTTCATCCTTTGTTTAGAGTAGCATTAGAAGGTGCTTTCATATCCATGTCAAAAGTGCACTTACAAATTCCTAATGCAAAAAACATGCATGTAGAACCTTCCTTATGTGCACTGGGTTAATCCATTCATACACAAGTCCATTATCCAACTAGAGTTTAAATTTTAACCATCATTCATATAGGTAAAGATGATCACACAATTTCACTATCATCAAAACTAATATCTATCTCTTTGACAATAGATTATTCCACCATTACCACCATGCACCTCATACCCTAAATCCTACAATGACCATCATATTTTACATCCAACCAGTGTGTCATTGAAACATATATGCATTATATAGGATTAAAGAATTGGAAAAATACAACCCTTAAACCCTCTATAATGTCCATATAATGCAAATATAAACTATGAAAAAATTTAACATCTTCCTAGACATTTATATTATCCCAGAAGATGGCTAAAAAAAACATTCACCAGTATAGACAATGATAAGTGATCCATAACATGTTATAATAACAAACACAACAAGTGACCTTGTCTATGAACCTACAACTAAGCCCAATGTTATGCTTCCATAATAAAATATAAAATGTACAAAAATACTATAACGCAAAAACCATATCCCATAAAATTATTTCATAGAAAAGGTTCAACAAAATCAAGATACTTTCAAAATAACATTTGAAGACAATGAACCAGAAGTTATGTTAAAAAACTAGTGACACCTGCCTTGCTACATAGGTACTAATCAACTAATTTGAGGTTTCATCTTCATGATACCTCTCTCTTATGGACATCTTAACCACTGCTATAGTGGGATGTATTAGTTTTAATTTATGAGATATTTGAGTTCTTTCAAATTTCCCACCCCCAAATATTGCTAACCTTGATTTCTATTCAAAATTTCTTTATATTATTTTATTTATCCTCAAATTTTTTTTATTTGACATGCTTTATTATTCCATCAATGTACCTACTTGGTAGGTTTATTTATACAACTTGTGTTGGTGGCCTACATGTGTCATTTAGATGGACTAGTATGTTATCCATAACACATTAAAACATTGTAAATTTTCCATGTAATTTTCCTACTAGGTTAACCTCCACTGCCAAAAAAACATTTAGTAGTATAACATCTATAACTTGAAATAGGACAATTATAAAAATATGATTTCTAGGCATTTCAAAACACTATTGAGCAGCCAAAAGGTTTCCTAAGTGAGCTTAGGAGAGTGAAGGCAGTCCCCTATGCACTAGACACATATGAAAAACCTATAACATAAATAAGAAACACTCTAAATACACAACATTTTAGAATGTAAGAACCATACACTATAATATGTCCATGTGGAAGAATAACATTTTTTCTAGCAATAATTTCTATCACATTGGTTTGAGATCCATGAATATGACATGTATAGAAAGATTTTACACCTAGATATATATTCACAAATAGATGTCAACAGTTACAATTCATATCAATGTGGTAGTAGCAATGTTGGATCGAACCAATGACAAAGCACATCAACTCATAACTTATGCCATGATGCATTGAAGAATATGGGGATTATATCAAGGGCCATCCACATGAAGATCCTGTCATGGTATGTGAACGAAGCACCATCTTAAGTATCTGGATCCTTGTGACTTGAAAATATTACTTGTTACATGTTTTCTTAGACATGGTTATGATTATTCCTTTTTAAGAAATTAAAAAACCTATGTTGTGATTGGTGCTTCCATGTAAATGAAAAGAGCTATAATGTCTATGCATGCTAACATGATGTTTATGCATTCTAACTTGATGGGCATGCATGCTCATTACCACTCTTTATGATGTGCAACACAAATCTTGTGAAACACATCTTCTTGCACCTAGCTAGTTTCTTGAAGGTTGCATTTTTACATTTAAAAAAAGCCCATGGTGGCTCACAAGTAGCTACACTTACAATTACTACAATCTAGTATTAGTTGCAATGAATCATAAGCCTTCCAAAAGGTAGTTTTAAAACTTAAATTTGGCTTATGAAAGCTAGTGAGGCTTCTGGTAGGCTAGTTTGTAGTTCAACCATTCCTCACTAAAAGGGCTAAAACAATTAGTAATTTGACTTCTGATAGGACATTTTAAAATGAAAATATGGATTCTAAAAGCCACATAAGCTTCTATTAGTGATTTCTATGGCATGCTACTCACATAATGTCGCACTATCGAATATTGCACTACTATGCTAGTAACATTACCTTGTAATATATGTAGATTTTGCTTTCAAAATGTGTTGTATCTAATGGTAGCCTAGTTTATGACTAAATTTTGATTACTAGCAATAATGGAGGCTTCTAGTGGGCACTGCAAAGAACTACTACTTGCAAGAGATTACATTGTATAATACTACAACTACATGCTACCAAAAGTTAGTGAGGTGTTTGGTAGCCCAACCTATAATTCAAATTTTTTAGTTCAAAGGTCAAAGAGGAAAAGTAATTTGGCTTTCTGGTAGATAGTTTTTTAACTTAGATTTGGCTTCTAGAAGCTATTGAGGCTTCTGGTGGACTAGTTTATTGTTCAACCTTTCCTTATCAAAAAGGCCAAACCCATCAATACTTTCTACTTCCAAAAGAATAGTTTTAAAGAAAAATATGGCTTTTAAAAGCCACTCTAGAAGCTAATGTTATGTAATACTATTCACATAAGGTTACACTATCAAATACTGTGATGCTATGAAAGTCACACTATCTTGTAGTATATGTCTAGCCCAGTTTGCAACTAAAATTCAACTACTGGTAACATTTGAGGGCTTCTAGAGGACACTACGAAGAAATGCTACTTGTAGGAGGTCACATTGTGTAATAATGCAACTATGAGCTACTGAAAGTTATCGAGGTTTTTGGTAGTTTAATCTATAGTTCAAATTTTCTAGCCAAAAGAGTGAAGGGGAAAGGAAATTGACTTACTAAAAGATAGTTTTTAAACTTAAATTAGGCTTCTAGAAGCTAGATTCTAGTAGGTCAGTTTGTATTTCAATAATTCATTATCATAAGGGAAAAATTATCAGTACTTTGCCTTCTAGTAGATGGTTTTTAAATCAAAATATGGTTTTTAGAATAAACATAGACTTCTAGTAGCCACTGTGATGGCATGCTACTTCCATAAGGTCACATTGTCAAAGATAGTGATACTATGCTAGTTGTATTATTTCACAATATGTGTAGATTTTGCTTCAAAAAGCTATTGTATCTACTGGTAGCCCAATTGGCAACTAAAATTTAGTGACTAGTAATCATTAAGGCTTTTGGCGAGCATTGCGAAGTACTATTCACATGAGGTTGCACTATGTAATATTGCAACTATAGACTATTGGTAATTACTAAGAGTTTCAGTAGTCCAATCTACATTTCAAATTCTTTAGCTAGAAGGCCAAAGAGGAATAGTAATTTAACTTTCTAGTATGTAGTTTTCAAACTTAAAGTTGGCTTTTGAAGCTACTGAGGCTTCCAGTAGGCCAATTTATAGTTCAACCTTTTCTTATAAGGGTCAAAAGGATTAGTACTTCAACTTTTAAAAGGATAATTTCAAATGAAAATATGGCTTTTGGAACCAACATAGGCTTTAGAGAATCAATGCCATGGAGTTCTACTTACATAAGATCATATTATCAGATACTACAATTCTATGTGAGTAACACTATCTTGTAGCATGTGTCCAATCTAATTTGTGACTAACATCTAGCTACTAATAATATCCTAGGGCTTCTAGTGGGCACTATAAAGAATTGTGACTCACAAGAGATTGCATTATATAATAATGCAACTATGAACTATTAGAAGTTATTGAGGTTTATGGTAGCCCAATCTATAGTTTAAATTTTCTAACTGGAATGCCAAAGAAAAAAAGTAATTCAACTTTTCATAAGATAGTTTTTACACTTACATTTAGCTTTCCAAAGCTAGTAACGCTTCTAGTAAGCTAGTTTGTAGTTCAACCATTCCTTACTAAGAGGCCTAAAATGATCAATAATCTGACTTTTAGTAGGATGTTTTTAAATAAAAATATGGCTTCTAGAAGCTTTTGATAGCTGCTACAATCATGTGCTACTCACATAAGGTTGCACTATTGAAGATTACAATACTATGGTAGTCATTCTATCTCATAGTATGTGTAGATTTTGCTTATAGATGGTGTTGTGTCTATTTATAGCCTAGTTTGAGACTAAAATTTTTCTACTAGTAACAATTGACACTTTTGGTAGGCACTGCAAATAATTGCTACTTGCAGAAGGTTGCACTGTGTAATACTACAACTATGGGCTACCAAAAGTTAGCAAGGTTTTCAATAGCCCAATCTATAGTTCAAATTTTCCAACTAGAAGACCAAAGATGAAAAGTAATTGGGTTTTTCATAAACTAGTTTTTAAACAAAAATTTGGTTTCTAGATGCTAATGAGGATTTTGGTAGGCTAGCTTCTAGTTTAACTATTCCTTACTATAATAACTAAAACAAATAGTAATTAATTTAAATTCCAATTCCAGTAGTTGATTTTCATTTGCAAATTTTCAAATTAACCATGAAAAAGCACCTGATAATCTCCATGTATGAAAAAATAGATAAAATATTTTTGTGGAATTTATTAGATGCACCACATTCTAGAAGAGTGTCCAATTTTTTGATACTTGCATAATGCTTGCATATGCTATAGAATTTTTCAATACTTACTATAAAGGGACTAGTAGCAAAATGGTTACTGATGATATAGAATTTTCTAAAACTTTTCAAGTGCCCTAAAGAGCAAAAAAATTATAGAAAATATGATCCTTTATCAAAATCCTAAAGAATTTCATTTATCACTTTGTCATTAGATTCACTAAGAATGACTTACAAACAAAATGTTGTCAACTTTAGATATGTCCATCCATTATCTTGTGCATTACTTCAACTTGGTTGTAATATTTCGAAGGGCTATACCTTGATAAAGCTTAACATCATCTAACCTTATTTATGTTAAGGGTCTCTAATTTCTATCTTCAATTTTGGCATGAAAGCTTTTAACTTCTTGGTTTTATTCATCACCCTATCAATTATCAATTACAATTTTTCTATCTTTATTTGCTCACTTTTATCGTGTGATTTTCACATTTCATTAATTTCTTCCATAAAAATATTAAAATTGTGTGCACTATTATGGTTTGAATTTAAAGGTACATGTAGCACATAAACAAATGTTATGCACTCCTTGTAAGATCGTCATCAAATCAATATTTATTAGGCAGATTTCATAACCAACATAGTAATCCTATATCAAGCTTACACATCATTACAAAATGAGGTTTTACAATTGGATATTTAAAAGTACTTACATTTGCATAAAGTCCAATCAATCTATGAGACATCCTACTATTTATATTAATTCATATCAATGCTTTTAAAATATGACTTGATAGGATTTTATTAAACCAACTACAGCATAGAACTAGTTGCTTGTATATGATTTTGCAAGATCATTGAAGGTGAAAACTTGCCAAGTACCCTATTGGATTAATGCTAACATAATTTTGGATTCACCAAAATCATCTTATAAAGCTTATTTTATGAATCATGTTTTTCAGCTACTAAGATATCTTAGCCTCAATATCTTACCTAAGATATCTGAGCCCCAATATCGAATCTCATGCTACATCATCGAATATTTGATATCACAAGATGCATGCCTGCCTATAAATATAGCACTTGGACACATGATCCAACTAAATTTCATTCCATTCTTAGGTAGACTCTTTCAGTTTGTTTTCATAGCTTTAACGATAGAGTGAATGTCCACGGTGTGGTGTTGAGCAATTGTACAGAATCTTTATTTAAGTGAAGTGTACTTGGGCACAATTCATGTTCAGAAATAAAGATTGAGATTGCTTTTCATCATTGCAACATCGACTTAGTTTTATTATTTTAATTAGCATAGTTTTTACTATTTTCTTAGTTTAATCATTTACATTTCCAAGTACTTTACTTTCCTGTTCATTAGTAAAGCAAAATGAGTATGACTATTTTCAAGCATTTAAGTGTAACTGTTTGGTAATCCTAGTAGTGTTATTACTTGGTTCACCGAGTAGCATAATGCTTGGTAACCTAGTAACAGTATGAGCCCAAGACATGTACAGTAAGCCAGAACTAGATGCTCGTCACTCTAGGCTAGTTTAGATTTACATTACCATCATTACTTAGATTTAAATTTCATTCTCAATTATGGTTATCGCTAAGGAGCATTCCAGACCCATCAACATCAATGATCATTTGCCTCACATTGGACTAAACCATATATGACAAAGCTACCACTACTCCAAGTGAGAAGACAGCATCCTACGATCAATGATTAACAATCTAGATGCCACAACTAGTCCAATCCATGACATTTGACCAGATCATGCATGAACGCTTGTGATTCATATGGTTGGACGTAGGGGTACCTGCCACTCATCACTATTATATCCCAAAGTAACTAGTTTTATTTAATCCTTAAGAATAGATTCATCCCATATCTTGAGTAAATGAACTTCTTTATTTACTCTTCATGCATGTTGCCATGTAACAAGACATGAGAATTATGATTTAATTGTACCAGTATGTAAGCTTACTTAATATTAATATGCTAAGCCTTAGCATGTAATAGGATTCTGTTGCAATAAACCCAAAGGTTTTCAAAGAAATGAGCATTATTCATGAATGCATACCTACTATACATAAAAATTTTGGTTACCTAGCTAGGAAAAATAGTAATATCTAGAAATGATGGTGATTTAACTCTTATTTATTTATCATAGAATTTAAAAAAGAAAATAAACTCAGATTATATTTAGTTAGTGATTAGATTATGGAGTTGGATGATTATCAATGCAAGATGCAACTCCAATGTAGTTGAAATTCAAGTATACTTCTTTACTTCGGTAATATTCTAGGTAATGTCTCGTTCACTCTAGGGATGACAACCATTGTAGCAATGGTCAGTATCATACTATTATATATCCTACATAGTAGCCACATTCATACTTTCAACATCATCGTTTTTAATTTTATGTTTTTCTTTAGAAGTCAAAAATAAGGTACCTAGATTTTAGATGTCCAATTTTTTTTTAATTACATGATTTAATGTAGAGAATTTTATGATCTCTTTAACATTGCCTACTTATGATGCTAATTGTAATTTCTATATTCTCAAAAAGGTATGTTGTCACAAGTCCATAACAAGAGGAGGTATAGTAGAGTGTAGAAGTAAGAGGAGAGAAGATAGACACAAAGTCAACATCAACTTGTCTCTCAAGCTATTGCACAAGACTTTGCAAGAAAGCATGAGGACTATTGGCATGCTCAAGAGAGGATTTCATGAGAACAGTAACAATGATTAAAGGTGAAACTCATACCAACCCCCTTATGAAGTTCAAGGGACTTCTGATTCTTTTTATAGTTGGCTTGACTCAAGATGCTTTTCAAGCTTCTTCAACATTGCCTTAAGTTTATCATCACCAAGGGTTTTGATTATTATGAAGAGAATGCACATAGTCTTTATGTGGCACACCATCAAGAAGCATCAGGATCCAAGGTGATCCAATTACATGATGTTAGATTTCCACTAATAGAGTAGATCCTAGGGCAAGCACTTCATATGTCACTTGATCCACAAATGAATTATTTTGTAATAGTAACTATCGAAAAAAAAAACACAACCATTAAGCAAGATGCTAGAGGTGGAGACTAATAATATTGGTTGGCCTGACAAGAACATCTTTCCACAATGGAAATTTCTTGTTAGGTTCATTCACACTAACCTCCTGCTTATCACACATTACACTCATGTGATATCCTTCATCTTGATGGTCCTACTAAATTTAGAGGGAGATTGTTTATTGAATTATCCTCACATTATACTAAAGAGGATGGAAATCCTTAATAGAGATGCATTAACAGTTCCTTATCTTTGATCATGTCTACTCTTTTTAGGTATTGGAAAATCCCACCACCTAATGTGGATGATAAAAAAGTGTAGGTATTTCATGAGGATCAATTGCCTCATTTGAGTTATGCCTTCTATACCCAACAAGTTTCCAAGACACGACTTAATGATTTGATCTCACTCCCTGACCTACATGTGCTAGATGATGGTGGGAAGGTTAGTTAGGATAAGTATCATGGCCATATTTAGCATGTGCAAGCCATTCATATCCATCCTAACCAACAATAATAGTAGTTTGAAGAAGGACTTTCATTTTTTCCTACTTAGAGACAATGAAGGGTAGGTTGAAATCACACATGAATGCAATGTAGTTCCACATACATCAATGTTTTGAATAAGTGGAAAGAAGATGTTACAACCTAGAAATTTGCATAAATTTAATTATTTAATTTAATGGATATGATTAATTCTTGAATGTTGCCAGATATGTTTCAATAGAATATCTTATTATTGTTATTATTGTTGTTAGCTTCCTACATAAGTTAATGCAATGTGCTTGCTAGGATATTTTGTTAAAGTTTTGTATCCTTTATTTTACCACTATTGTAGCTCAATCATAGATCTAGCATATATTTTATGATTAAATGTTGAAATCCATTTACCCAAAGAAGTTTTTCTTTTTGTTAGTTATGATGCCTTTACAAGTGTTTAGCTATGTATATTTTATTCCTTATGCACATTGAGTTATGTATATTTAATCTTTATTATGCACATCTAGTTATGCCTCTTTTATTTTTGTTATGCACATGTGATTGTATAATATTCTACTTATGAAGCAATTTTGAACCCTAACTTTACCCATGTCATATCCCTTGTTACCATTTGTTATTAAACTAGGATTTGGAGTTCATTTTTAATTATAATTAAATATTGCATAACTAATCTTTGTTAAAGAAGTACCTCAGGATGATGTCTTACTTAAAATCTAACCTTGCCATATGTCTAAGACATTTGAAAACATAGATTTTGACCCTTCATTTACTAAAATCGAAGTTATGGTTCTCGAGATATCACTTTTTCTGGTTTTCTAACATATCATAAAAGTTTTGGCATTTGAATTGGGAAACTATGATAAGTAAAGCTTAGGTGAAATTTTAGCATATGATTTAGTAAGAAATAGGAAACTTGATGAGGATTTGTAAGTTCAAACAAAATTTCATTTGGGGTCCCATTATGTGTGTTATGAGAGGTAGGACATGAAGATATTAAAAGAGAGAGAAAATAGGGAAAAAAACAAACTTATGAAAATAATTTTTGGAAAGAAAAACAAATAATAAAAATAAAAATAAAATTCAAATTACATTTTATGCCACGTTCACATTAGCAAGTAAAGCATAGCATATATGCAAAGTATATAGGTTATACACCAAATATAAATTAAAAAATACATGTTTTAACAAGTATATATAACATGTAATATATACCACCACCTACCACCTTACTTCCCTATGCATTGTATTCTTCTATTTTCTAAAACAGAAATCATTTTATGTCCTTTTTTATCCTTTCTTAATCATTTTCCGCCCAGTTTCTTCCACTTGAAGCTTTTTTCTTTCATTTCTAAACACATACCAAGCCCAAGTGTTCTGTTGCATGTGATTCTTCTGCCTATAAATAGATTGTGGCCTTCATTATGTCTTATTGCAATTCGTAAGGGCTTTTTGGGCACAATAGTTCAAAGCAAAGTAAAAGGCTGATTTTGGGCATCTTTGTAGATAAGAAAGATTATTTTACTTTCCTTTTTATGTAGTAGCCCTATTTTACCATAGATTTGTATACTTTATTTTTTCTTTCAGGCTTTTTACTACTTTTCCATGATTTTATTATTATGTTGAGATTCTCCCAAATTTTCATCATTTTGAGCTTGTTTTAAAAATCAGTATTTTAATCTTGCCTAAATCATATTCTATCCTTTGGATGAATTTCTAGAATTGTAGAAACCTTGCCAACCTACTATGAATATTTAATGAATATTTTGGATCTACTCATGGCATAAGCATGATTTTGTGAAAAATTTAAGGAATCTTGGCTATACAAATTTTTGGTTATTTTGGACAATCAACTTATGATATAAACAATGTTTTGTGAGGATTATGGTAGAATATGGGCTTTTATAGATTTGTGGCCATTTTGAAAAACCTTTTGAATTTTTGAATTTCTTTTGGATTTTTGGAATAAAATAATAATATTTTTGTGACCAATTTTGCTAGTTAGTAGTGGGAGCTACAAATCCTTTAGATACCCCCATCTATATGCAATAGTGGAGTATTCCTTAGTGGAACGCATCCCATGGGAACAAAGGTTATTGGATGAATTTCTTATCCTAGATTTTGATTCATAAGTTCATGTATGGCTATGGATTTAGCCAAAACCATGGCACTAAGTAGTTAGGTCTAGTGATATGCAGTGAGGTAAAGTCAAGACCTATCCTTCCAATGATACGTGTGCCTCAGTCATTGAGGATGTTAGTAATAAGGCTATTGCCAAGTGTTGGCCATGAGTAACTTGTTTAGAATCATGAAGCTAATCCAATGATAGTAGTTAGGTTGTTTAGAATCATGAAGCTAATCAGTGAGTCCCTTTAGCAGTGAGGATAACTACGACCTAGCCTTTGAAGATGCCTAGTTAAAATATACATTCTTTGGATTTTGTTGGATAAATTTTTTATATCTTTGAATGCTAAGGGATTAAATAATTGAAATATATATTTGTTTGGACACTTAGCTTTTATTTAGATTTTAGAAAAATTTATGGCATTTTTGGACCTTGTAATATTTTTGAATATTTTATTCAAAAGTTTTACCAAGCCTTTATTCTAAAACTTTTGGCCCATAATTTTTATGTTGCATGAAGAGGAAAATATAATAACCTTTCTTATTTGAGGAGTTCTAACTCCTCATGCATTTCAATGTAGAGCATCAAGAGTAGCCATGGAAATATTAGAAGAGGACATGGGACAAATGGTGGATCAATTCTATATACGATGGACCATATGAACTTGGAAAATAATTTCGATATATTTTGTATTTTGTAAAATAAAAACCTCATACACCTTTGGGATACTAGAGTCATGTACATATTTTTGTAAATAAATAATAAAGTATGTTAGACATGAAATTTCCGTTTGTAAACTTTAAACTTGAATAACTTTAATTCTAGATGTCTGATTGAGGTGAAACAAGTGTTGTTGGGATCATTATTTTGCATACTATTTTATGATGTAATTAATGAAATTTCTCAATATCTATATTTTGTAGCTCCATAATTCTCTATTTTTTATTATTTAAATTTTATTTAATTATGTATACAAGTAGTCTAAAATTTTGTTGTGCTATATTGATCTACTATATTTATGCTTAAAATTGGTAATTTTTTCAAGTTATGGCTTTCTTTTAAATTAGTAGATCAAGGATAAATCTAGATCCTTGGGGTTCCATAGAACCTCTAATAGTTATTTATAGGATGTTTTATAGATAATCAATAGGGGTGTTATAGGAGACTTACCCACCTTACCATCAATGTTCAAATAGTAGCTAAATACTCTTTTGAATAGTTGAGGACATTATGAGGGTCATCTAGTTTAGAGGAGATGGAGGAGATTCTTAACATAGAGTTGGTGGGTAGGGTCACTCTAGTATATTACTCAGAGCCAAGACCATCAAGAATAGCTAGGATGGATGAGTTCAATAAGCATCTAGTTAACTAGGTTACAATAGGGTCATAGAGGTAGATTTTATGGAGATTGATGCTAAGAATCTAGTGAATCAAGACACCCATTCAATAGGATCCTACTAGACCATGTCATATAGATAGAGTCGTAGTTAACTTTGAATTGCCATTTTTTATTAGATTATCATACTATTAATATTTTTGTATGTAAAGGTTAAAACATGTGGAACTTTATTTTAAATGAATATTTTAAACAGATGCATACGTTTTGTGTTACATTTTTTTATATCTTATTTACTTTATCATTTAGTTAACTTATTCTCATTAGAGTTTTGAATGAACTTAGTTTACAATAGTGATAGGATTCTTTATAATTAACTATTAATCTAATGTTATATCTTAAATATGTTTTCAATTTTATCCCTATCTCTAAACATATCCTTTAGGATCTAACTTACGATTTGCAATTCACAAAGCATATGCCTAGTGGTAAGACACCTAATTTGGAAGCTCCAAGACAAGGGTTTGATTCTAGTGGATAATGCTGAGATATATAAAGTTCTAATTGAACTATATATCTTGGGGTATACCTATCTTTCACTTATTTGGGGTTCCAACACCTCCACTACCCTCCCCTCCACACTTGATGCAATAAAGCATATGCATTAGAATTTTTTTTAATTAATAATGTCACAAATATAAGCCTTCTTAGTTCATTAAACTACAAAAAATGAGTTCTATTTGATTGATGTGAACACTAAGATCATACAATTTCATTTAGTAATGTCAAATGCTATAAATCTTTTGATTCATTCAAAACATAAAACCATGCACTGGCAAACAATCATAATTTATCATACTATGTTAATTTGTGAGCCTCATGTCCCTTACATTTCTAGATACAACACAAAAGTTCACAATGGGATGACATGTGACTCGTAGAGTGTTGCAAGTCATAGAAACAATATTAATGTATATGAACCGCTTCCTGCTAGCAATCAACAACAGTGAGTGCAATTTTTGTAGTGTGCAAACATGCAAGTGATATACCTTCATACCCAAAAAATTAATGTGAATGAATTTCGAGTCACATGTGATCACAACCCAAACTTGAATAATGCATGCAGATTGCACCTCACATGTATTTCACATACCAACATAGTGTCCTAAAGTTCATAGTGCAAATACTTGTGCTTCATAGAAGCTTTCATAACACAAAAATGGTGTTGCTCTATGTGAATCACACCTGGTGATGAGTGGCGAGGTACCCCTACACTCAACCATACGAATACGAGTGTTTCACGCACGATCTAGTCGAACTCCGCAGACGGACTAGTTGTGGTATCTAGACAGTTATCCTTAGGTCACAATTCGTTGT
>MNCI01023131.1:185888-201273 GCA_015680685.1 Gnetum montanum | reverse complement strand
ATGAGCATCCATTCCTCAATCATCTGTACACATCTTGGACCTCGTGCATGACTACCACTGGGATTACCTAGCGAAGATCCTAGGTACACTACTGGGTTACCAAGTAGTCACACTTAAATGCTCGTGATCAAGTCGTACTCATTTCACGTTTAATAGGAGATAAGGGTGAGAGATATTAACTAAGAAATTAATAAATAATAATTTAATAATTTAATAATTTAATAAATAATTAATTAAACTAAGTGAATGCTGCAATGATGAAGTAATCTTGATCTTTATTTTTTTTCATGTGTGTGTCCAAGTACGTCACACTTGAATAAGGATGTCATACAATTACAATCACCACACTACGGGCATACCCTAGGAAATAATTCTAACTCTAAGAAGGAAAAACTGCAAGATTTTGGGTAAGGAACTAAGAACTAAGTCCTAGAACAAGGAAATCCACCTCTTATTTATAGAAATTGAGGCAGGCTACGATATTGCAGCTACGATATCGGGGGTCTGATAACTGGGCCTGACAGACCATATCTTGTATCAGGACTCCGATAATAGGGCTCCGATAACTGGGCCTGACAAAGCATGACCCATCATACCCCCACGACTGAATAAAAACTCATCCTCGAGTTAAAGTGAGAACAAGCTCCATTGATTACACAGTGAATAGGTATGGGATTATTGACTGACTAGAATGGATTCATGCCATAGTATGGAGTCAAAACAAAATTGAGACACAACACAAAAGAAAATCCTATGATTACAAAATTGGATGGAACTCATGTAGTTCTTGGTGCCGGTGGCTCCTCCATAGGTGTCTTTCCTTTTTCTTACGCTCCAGGTCTTGGGATTTGATGGCATTGAAGTATGGCCTAGAGTTTCTCCTCTTGTAAGGCCTTAAGTGCCTTGGCGTGCATGTAAGTTTGCGCTTGTGCCATAGAGGCATCCCAGTCAACCTTCTCTTTTTCTTCCACCACCCTTTTATTCTCTGTCAACAGTTTATTAAGGTGCTCAATTCTGAAAGTGTCTAGCTGGTTTTGAGTAACCTTTGGCCCTGTATTCAAAAGGTTTAATACTTCTGAAATGGCTTAAATAGAGAAATCAACAGTTACACCACAATTGTTAACTATGGTGCCTTCTTCTTTATTGTGCCAAAATTGGTACGTTTCCCCTAAGTACTAGGCACCACTTTCAGAGAGGGTAGGCCATAATGGGGACCTTTTGAGGTGATCCCTAACAGCCTTTGAAGCAAATTCTGTGAAATGTCCAAAGTTTAATTCCATGTTCATTATAGTGAATATGGACCTTTCATGGATGGTCTGAACACAATCCTGGGGTAACATGAGATATCAGCCCTATTCAGACACTGCAGCAACTCCTTCTTCTGCTTACCTTGATTGTACAGTAACATGGTCTTCTTGGTGGATACTAAATGATTGTTTCTCCTACTCTACATGTTATTCAATAGGAACTTGTCCTTCACCTCTCCTAGGTCGTTTGATCGCACCTTGAGCAGGGCCTTCCTATTTTTTACGTTTCGTGGCCATCTGCAATCACACGGGGCCAATCATTAGTAAGGTTGTTACCAAAGTTAGGTTATACCTTACTGCTTTGCCTTAATAGATTTACTTTATTTCCGTGTGATGTTAATTATTGGAAGAACATGTCCCCGAAAGATTATAATGTTGAGTCATCTTTGCTTAGGTGGTTTCCAAATTTAATTTTTTGGTATGGCTAAGGGGATGAAATTGTTTTTGATACATTTTATTCTTAATTTTACAACAAATTACCCTTAAAGATGTCCTTCGGGTGATGATGAATTTCAAAAACTTTATATGCTATTCGGCATGTGCCCCTCCCCCACAACTAAGCTGAACAGTCCGGGTTCAATTAGGTTTAAATNAAGGGAAAGAAAATCATTGGCAATATGCTAAGGGTAATAAATGATGCATGGAAGATGTGTCATGAGTGCAAATTACAATAATTAAGCAAGTGGGTCCTCCCCAAAGCAGGTTCCAACCTTTAATGCCCTTGCGTAACCACACTTAAAGGTGTCCATGGGCACTCGAAGGGTTAAATGTAATCCACACTGATTCCACAAAACACACACATGTAAATATCACCAGAATGAGGTAATAATTCTACGTTACACCTGACACGAGCTACAATTACATGAACAGTCAGATGAGATGAACTATAGAAGGGATTGTAAAGATTGGGACATGAGGTAACTAACCCAGGGCACAGTGAATCCTGTGTGTAATGCATGATTAAGGTGTCATTAACCCATCATTCCAAGATTAGGACCGAGTCCATTCCTTTGATTAGTGACACCGCATAGTTTCATCCCATGATGAGTGACTATGAGAGTACCAGAACAACAAGGCATACGATCACTTGGCATTTTGTTCAAGGGAGGAGTGATTTTTGTTTTGTGGCACTTCCTTTATCTGCTTTTCTTTTCTTTTTCTTTTCTTTTCTTTCTCTTTTTTTTTCTCTTTACTGAATTTAGAGAAGTAGCCAACCTTCAGGAATGGGTGCATGTCTTTCCAGTGGGACCCCCTAGAACAACATTGGATTTTTGAGTGCCCTTTTGATTACTCTTACTTCCATTTTTTGTTAGATCTACAAGGATCTTAGTACAACCACGTTGCATGATAACTCCCACAGACGTCACCAAAGAGAATCCTCAAGTCCCCTTGATGTCACACCCTAATCATTCCCTCTTGGTCCATCCTTCTTCATTCTGGGTACAATGAACACAAAATAAATTTTAAGTTGTAAGAATGTCAAGAATATCACTGTACCCTCAAACAAAACCTCTTATTTATAGAATGGATGAGTGGGTGTAATGGGCTCACTGTCCAAATAATTGATTGCTGAAGACTTGATAACATAGAACACACCTCAACCAACGACCTACATGAGTGTTTTATTCATAGATGAGATTACTTACAAAAACGTAAAAAGATAAAAAGACAATGATAAAACAAGAAATTGAAAATTGAAAAACTGGAAAATAAAAAGTTGTAAAATTAAAGAAAATAAAAAGTGGTTATTAATCTTGCATGTGACTAGAATGGGGAATATCCCCCATAACTAAATGGTTGAGGATGGAAAGGATTAATAAATGGAAGATGAGGATCCTTGCATGTTGGAAATATTGGGACTTGGTCATACTTACCCCATTGGGGTTCATACACCTGATTATAGTAAGCGTAGTGGGGCAATTTATAAGATGTGGTTCCCTAGTAAAGAGTTGACCCACTATAATATTTGTGACAGTAAGATGATATGCAAGGATCGGGATGTTCCCTTCCATGCCTATGTTCATTGGGCTGTATGATTGTTGGAGTGTTAATTGGTGGCCCTGATGAAGTGACATGAGGCATTGGGTTTGAAGATAAGGGTGAACCACAATGTTGGACTTGTGCTGAGTTGGAGGATGTAGTGGCCTTTGAATTTTTTTGTCCCTTCCTAGGGTCATTTCTAGAGAAGGGACGCCTTCCATGTTGTTAAGGTCTCTCACTACTATTGGAAATAGTAGCACAAGTAACGTTCAGGGGGTTGTTGCTGTGGTGTAGACACTTCAGGAACAATAGGTGGCAATGTAGAAGGAGGGAAAGGATGAGAATGTTGAAATTTAGGAGAAGTGTAAGGTACACAAGGTGGTGGTTGTGTTGAGGACATGGGTTGATAGTATTGAGAAGAATAGTAATGCGGTGAGATAGAGTATGTTGACCCAATTGGAGAAATAGGATGTTGAACTTGATAAGCATTTGAATTCGGGTGTCTCCAGTTTAGGGATGGCTTCCTGCATGACTGGGATTGTTGCCACTGTGATCAAACACAGTATCTCTATATGAACTCTGGGTGTAACGTGCTTCCCCAATGCTCATATAGATGTAACAAGATTGGGCATTGGCCCTTGGGGTGATCGTACAGACAAATGTTGCATTCATACATGTGATTGGAAGTTGAGCTCATATTTTCCTTATCCCTTCTTTTCGATTGTCTAATGATACTTTATCCTACTTCTCAGGTTGTCAAAACTCTATCTCCAATGATATTAATAAATTCTCCACACTTTTTATGTGTCCATTCCGACATCTTATTGATCTTTGCCTTGACTTCCTCTAACGATTATTGTACTGGCAAAGATGGTTCTTCCACCTTGAGATGGGTTGATTTCTCCTTGATGATTATGGACCTCTGTTAAGTTGAGATTTCAGTCCTGTTGATGTTTTACAACACTCTCCCATCTAGTCATTTCTCCTTCCTCTTTTGCTACCCGCTTAATAAGCTCTTGTAATTGATGGGTTTGTAGTTCGTATAGTTGACCTTGGGCATACATCCCTAGGGTTTCTCTTGTTGCATCCCGAAACCCATCAATGATGTGGTACATTAGCCTTTCCTTAGAGAACTCATGGCCTGGACAGTTGTTTAACAGTGTGTAATATCTTTCTAAGGCCATGTCCAAGGGTTCATGTTGTGCTTGTTTCCACTCTTGGATTTGTTTCCTCAAGGCTGACACTCTTGCGTAGGTTTGATATCTTTCATTAAAGGCTTCTACCATTATTGGCCAATGTCATATTGAATTTGGTTTTAATGATCTATTCCATACTTTTGCTTGGCCAACGAGTGTCATAGGGAAGAGCTCGAGTTTTTGCCAACCGTTATCAACGTTGTTCCATGCATAGGCATCGTAGAAGGCTTGTAAATGTTGATGTGGATCTAAGTCATAACCTCATGAGAAATTAGGGAAGTTGTTTAAATTGAGCTTGTGTAGACGGCTCTCTTTACGATGCCTACGGGAGATTCGAATAGCCTCTTGTATTTGCATTAGGCTTGTAGTGACCAGTGGGGGTTCATCGTCATCGGGTAAGTTATGCTTTCATGCGTTGGGATGACGTTGCTTTCGTTTATGTTTATAAGAAACTCCCACCTTGGGTTGCATACTCCAATCTTCACTGTGATATAGTTCGTTGGTTCTCCAATGAACTTCCTCACTAGATGTGGCATTATTATAGTCTTGTAGGAGAGGCATGGTTGTGAGATTGTGTGTGAATTTATATGTGACTTTTTATAATTATTATTTTTGTTTCATAAAAGATATATTGTTAAGTCCTGTACAGCGGCCTTGTATGATATAACTAATCTAGATAACTAGCACCATCCCTGGCAACGGTGCCAATGATAAGTGGCGAGGTACCCCTACACTCAACCATACGAATACGAGTGTTTCACGCACGATCTAGTCGAACTCCGTAGACGGACTAGTTCTGGTATCTAGACAGTTATCCTTAGGTCGCAGTTCACTATCTTCCCACCTGGACTAGTATTAGCTTTGTCACGTATGGTTTAGTCCAGAGTGAGATGTATGATGTGTTCCTATGCTAACGCTACTCCTGGGGATGATGGTAAATAATATTAACTAAGCTAGGAGAGGGGGTGAGAGAATCTAAACTAGCCTAAGTGCGATGAGCATCCATTCCTTAGTCATCCGTAAACATCTTGGACATTGTGCATGACTACCATTGGGATTACCAAGCGTAGATCCTAGGTATGCTACTAGGTTACCAAGTAGTCACACTTAAATGCTCGTGATCAAGTCATACTCATTCCGCGTTTAACAGGAGATAAGGGTGAGAGATATTAACTAAGAAAGTAGTAAATAATAATTAAATGAATAAATAATTAAACTAAGTAAATGCTACAATGATGAAGTAATCTCGATCTTTATTTCTAGTCATGTGCATGTCCAAGTACGTCACATTCGAATAAGGATGTTGTACAATTACAATCACCACACTACGGGCATACACTTGGAAATAATTCTAACTCTAAGAAGGAAAAATTACAAGAGTTTGGGTAAGGAACTAAGAACTAAGTCCTAGAACAAGGAAAGCCACCTCATATACTAATATTTTTTTGTGGATATGTCTACAATAAGAAGCACCCAATGCCCATTAGTGTTCAAGTAATGACAAAACAATGAGTGTCCAAATTGTAAAAGCTCTTTCCAACAAGTTTCTTTTCAACTCTTTCACAAAGTCAAACTCTATAGTGAAACTATCAAATTCCTCTTCAACCAAAGTACCATTTTCAACATTTACAACATGCCTTTTGGTGCCTTTCTTTAATTTACATCTTAACTAGTTTTTTTGAAACAATTGCATTTTGCTCTTGAAGGACAAAAGATTGAAACATACTATTGAAGATGAAATATTTTAAATTTTGATATAGTTCATGTGTGTATATTAAATTCTAAAGTTTCTTCAAGTGCATGACGTACACATCTATGATGCCATTGTTAATTGTTTTCACCAATCTTGATATATAGTCTTGAAAGAAAATATTATGGTGACAAATAAGGCAAATGATGTCCTCACAAGCTCTTTATTGTCAAGCATGCCAGAGAGAAGCAAATGCATCACTTATCAATTATTCAGCGTATTGCAATCTACATGGACATCAACTACAAAATGTAAAATATGATATTAAAGTTACACACCATATAACCAATATAGTTTGATCAAATTACAAGTAGAATACATGTAATTAGACAAAAAGATGAGCATAAAATGGGAAAAAAAGTTTAAAAATAACCAAATGCACTAGAAACATTACGTTCATATTATTATAATTTATTCTAGGTGCAAGATTTTAAAGTTTAACAAACTTGTTTTTTTATATAGATACACCTTTTGTTGGATGAGTTGTTGTTTGTTGTCTCATTCAATGGAAACAAATAATCTTCTAGCCATTTTAGGTGTTGGCATTTCATGCAAATCTATTGGAAACATTTACAATAAGAACATCAAAGAAAAGCTTGAAAAAAATAGAAAGAAATAAAAAAGTATAAACAATGTTGAATATTGTACCATCACAAATGCCTTTTATAATGTTGCTTTCCTTAGGGTGAATATGCTTGAAACTATCATTTTAAACTACCACTACATTTTTTAACATTCAAATTTCTTTATTTAGTGCCATAATTATACCATCCATTTTCTCATTCTATAAAATTAGCTTGTTAATGCAAGTGTTCTCATGAGCTACAAAATTCTTTATTTTATCCTTTAGTTGATTATTTTCTCCTAACAAGCATAACTTATCGAATTTCAACTCCTCCACAACATTCCAAAGTGTTGCATTACTTTTGCAATAATTACGTAATGTCTCAATCACATTTTCTAACTTGTCTTTAATTACTTTAATAAGACATTTGTCATGATGTCACACATCTTACAAAGATAGTTTATCATCCTATTTCAAAAAACATTAGATCTCACCTCTCTTCAATAACAACGTGGTCTTCGAAATGCTTTCTAGATCCAACTTTACTATTTCCTAAAGTTGGCTTGTAACAATTTTATCATCATAATTGGAAAATTGAGGGACTCTTTGATATCATGCAACTATCATGACCTTGCACAACTCTTCATCTCAAATATTGTGTGACTGGGATATCAAAAGGAATACCTTCATTGTTATCTAAGAGCCACATGAGTAGAATTGCATTATTAGATATCTTTGCTTTGATTTCTTTCATTGAAAATAAATACCATTGCATAAATTTGGAGAGTAGTAATAAGTCTAGATAACAATTTGCAATGTTCTCTTTCTTATTAAATTTTTGGGCATACTAAATTAGGTGTTTTTCAATTTTCTTCCACTTTTTTTCCTTGATAGCTAGCTCATTATTACATGAAATTTGTATGATTAAAGGTAAACTTTTGACCTTATACGGTGGCTTGCAAAGTACTTATCCCAACTGACACACCATTGGTCAACCATTCATAAAAATTATAAACAACATTATTATCGTAATAGCCTTTCATTGTCATCCAATGATAAATTCACATTCTCTTTAATTTCTTAGAAAGGGCAAACATTTCTAGCAACTCCAAAAATTTTTGAACATTACATTTACATACTATAGCAATAGTTGCAACTTGGCAATTTAAATCAAATTTAGAATACTATAAAGCTAACAAAATTCATTGACAAGTGAATTACAATAATTTTGAAATAATTACATTTTAAGAACTACATGTACTCACATGGAAGATCCCATTTTCTAATCTCTATAACTTTTATCATATTCATGATTTTATAAAACTTGGATAATAGCAACCACTATCAAGAAAAATTTTAATAGGTAAATAGCCTATCAAAGCTATGTTACATTAAAAATAACATTATTAGTGAACGTTCTAGAAATTACAAGTATTTTGTAGCATATCTTAACAATTCAACATCATGCATATAGAAATAATGAAATTGCATCAAATCACTATAGTGATCAAATATTAAAATAATAGTAATCTTGCCACTAAGGTGTATGAGTTATCAACAATCATGTATTAAATAGGAGGATAACTTTAGAGATATCAAAAATTAATTTCTTTAATGGCTACACCCAACTACAAATATGACACTTTTCCACCTATGAAAAGAACATAATGCCATCATTCTGAATGATGCCTCTAAATATTACATGTGGTTAATGGTATTATTTAGAAGTCATGGGTTTCATGCAATTTAACTTATGCTAGTATAGACAATGATTTTGCAAAAAATGCTTAATTGAATTAATCAAAAAAAAAACTTAGAAGCCTACAATATTAAGAGAGAGTTCAAAACTATAATTAGAAACTTCTATATGACTATCCCTATAAACTTTTAATGGTTAAAATAGTTTATAAAAATATGGTTTAAATAATTTCAATGCTTTGTTCAGAATATGTATTGAACTCTAATTACACTCAAAACACTCTTCAATTTGTTATCGCTGGCTAAATTCTATTATAGATTTACGCTATAGACTTATTTAACAAGAGTATATGTTTTATAATAAACCACCTTTTCAATATTGCCATGAAAGGATATTAATGTTTCCCTAAGATATCTAAAAATATTGCTAGATTTTAAATTAAAATTAGAAACACAATCACCATCACATTCAATAAAGATGATGAATTACATAAAGGCTACCTTTTCATTAACATGTTGATACAAATTTAAAATTCTTTGACGAGATAAAACACAAACACTTTTTTTTTTTGGAATATAACACTCTTACAAGATATCAAAAAAATAAAAATAAAAATTGAAATGTTGCACAATGTAATCATTGTGCTCATTTAATAGTCAATAAGGATTTTTGTTAGTGAAAATTTAACTCACTAGGGATGCTAATGAGCGGCGAGGTACCCCTACACTCAACCATATGAATAAGAGCATAACACACATGATCCGGTCGAACTCCGTAGACTAAGTGCCTACATGCCTTATGGAAAAATTAAGGTTAATCATTCATTGTCTTCCCAGAATTACTTGTAGTTGTCATGGTTGTATGGTTAAGTAAGTCTGAGGTATGTGATTTTTATAGTCTTTTATGTTTTATCTCCTATGCTGACGAGGTGAAGGGTGAAGAGACTAATTAGCTAACTTTAACTAACTAACTAAGCCTTAATTAACCTAGCATCAGCATCCGTTCCCACTTACTGTTCACACCCTGAACCAATGCAACCTTGGTTACCAAACGCTAGTCGTTGTTGGGATCACCAAGCGTAACGCACGTGCTCGAAGTGGTTGTACTACGGCACTTAACTAGGAGAGAAGGGTTGAGAGAGATTTAATCAACTAATAAAGCATTTAAATGGTAAACAATAAATAACAATAAATAAATTCCTATTTAACCTATTTAGCTTAGTCCATGCACTGCAAGGTTTATCCAAGAAGTTCGTCTTTATTTCCGTACACAAACATGTGTTCAGGTACAATATTTGCTCGAATAAAGATCTGTTCACTTTCGAGTTCCTACTATGGGCACATTGAAATTATTCTATCTCTGGAGAGGGAAAAGTACCAGAGTTTTGCTACGGTCTAGGCCTAGATTGAGAAACAAGGGAGAGTCGCCTCTTATTTATAGATTTGACAGTGCACCATGATATTGCGTACGCGATATCACAACCCATGCGATATCACGTCCCATCATACCCCCATAACTAAATAAAAACTCGGCCTCGAGTTCCTTACAAAATATTGAGACTGTATGAGTTATTGACTCAAAATGGAACTAATGGGATGACATGTGAACGGATCATCATTACAAGACAAGACAAGACTGGTGTTCATGACAATAGGAGTGATCACCTTATACATTTGACATCAGGCCTTATTTGCCAGCTGAGAAAGAGAGAGAGAGAGAAGTTTGCTGCTGCCAATGCCAAGATTGTGCCTTTCATTGTCTATCCATAAGCGTGCCATCGATCTTGCTCCTTGCATAGCTGCTTCAGCACTTCTCCATTCCAAGTGTTCTCTCCAGATCCAATCCATTGTTGCATGATTGCCATCTGCACACACAACACAATCTTGATATTAGCAAGCGTAAATGAATTTCAATGCAGTCGATACCTTGCTTCGATGAAAGGTCCATTGGTTGAGTTGTGGTATGGCTGATACGAGTCTAGAGATATATTCACAGTGACTACTGAAGGTGTAGGGGTTAGGAGAAAATTGAAAAAATTTGGTTCTGGACCCCCATGACTAAGAGCAAACCTTCGGTAGCGATAGAATGGAGAAAGAAAAGGAACAAGAAAGATACCCAAAAAGAGGCAACTATAATGTCGAAGAAATGGATGTCAAGATGGAAATGAACAAAATAAAATAGAGTGCAAACATGTTAGGGGAAAGAATTTAACTGGTGCACCAAATAGGAATGTCAGTGGGTCCTCCCCAAAGCAGGCTTATGCCCTTAATGCCCTGAAAAACCCACATTCAAAGAGTCCGTAGGCTCTAGGAATGTCATTTGGAAACAAGAGTTAAAGTCTTAACTGCAAGAATTTACCAAAAATAAAATAATGCGTCAACCAACATATACACTAGTGATACAACTGACAATGAGGTGATTAATGGAGAGAAGGATGGAGAGAAGAGAATGGAATGGAATCCCAAGAACAAGGTGGTGTACAACCCCTTGTGTATTTCATGATTAATGTGACTTAGTAGATCCCATTCCAAGTCCGGCCTCAAACAAACCACATCCAATGACTTTGCATTAATGCATTTGGCCAATCCATCCCCTTGGAGTAACAAGAATGTCTTCACCCAAGAGCCACCACCAGTCTGACGAAATAAGGAGGAGAGAATGGGAAGCGAGAAGGGCCTTAGTTAGAGGGAACATTTTTATTTTAGTTCCATAACCAGTGCTTGTAGCCCAAATGATTATTTCTTCTAAGGGTTGTGCTTTGAATTCTCAGTATTTTGTTTTTGTTTATATGTGTATGCATGAGAACCACATCATGTAAAGACTTTGTTATTTTTATTAACTCAGCTTCCCGATAATTGGGTAACGTCGAAACAGTAAGAAAACTCAAAAAGAAAACATCCAAGCACCCAAGAGAACGGCCAACAAAAATTCATCAAGTTCCCTTGAAGTCACACCCTTTTCAATCCTTGAGTCCTTCTTAGTTTGAGAAATGCCCAGTCACCGATTCGTTATAGTTCTTATTTAGAAAAGGACGGTACATTTCCAAGCCGAGAGAGACCATAGAACTTGTGGATGAATGGAGGAAGTGGACTTATTGCCTATCATATCAAAAGAACCATACCTTAGTATCAACATCATAACTTAAAGGTAAAAACCAAACATTAGCAATCAATAGGAAAACAATTCATACCATCATGAAGAACACTTATTGAATGACAAGCTTACAAGGTGGATAACACAGACACACACGCACAAAAAATGAAAAAGTATAACAATGTTGTAAAACAAAAATAGGAAAAGTTAAAGAAATTTGTAAAACAAAAATGTGCAAACCAAAAATGTGTAAAACAAAAACGTGTAAAACAAAAATGTGTGAAACAAAAATGTGTAAAACAAAAACTAAAAAGAACTGAGGGCCCCGAATGATTAGCATAGGTGGCCATCTTCCCCATGACTGAATGGAAAGGAAGAGATCCTAAATAATGAGTGCCTATTTGAATTTCTTAGAATTTTCCAACTTCTCCCAATTGATGTTTTCAAGTTAAGGGGTGGAAGTTGGCAACACTCATACTCCAATGTATCTATGCCTTCGTTGTTGGCATTAGTTATTTCCCCAGTTTGTTCCATGCATGTTGGTCGGCTACTTCCTTGATCAGCTGTCAACCACTGGGTGTTCTCTTGTTGTGTGGTTGCTACATACAGGCACCTTTGTATCTAAGTTTCTAAGGCATATCGGTTACATGCAGGAGATGTTAAATTTCACATCACCCATGATTCCTGCATGTCATCACCCTCTGAGTCACTATATGTGATGCATGGAACATTCTTCTTCTCAATCTTTCCATAAATGTTTACCTTAGATATTTCCAAGGAAAGATCACGGATTCCTAAGTAGGCATCTATTGTACTTAGCCAGGCCCTTCCCATTATAATTGGGAAGTCCCCTTCGTTGTTGTTAAC
The DNA here is from genome assembly GCA_015680685.1 of Gnetum montanum. Taxonomy (NCBI): domain Eukaryota; kingdom Viridiplantae; phylum Streptophyta; class Gnetopsida; order Gnetales; family Gnetaceae; genus Gnetum; species Gnetum montanum. The sequence goes on along the minus strand of MNCI01023131.1, from coordinate 188,816 downwards.
TTCTATCACTAGGAAATCAGCTGGGTAGGACCAACCACAAACAGTGGTAACAATGTCCTCCACCAATCCCAAGGGAATGGTGATGGACTGGTCTACTAGCTCTAGTTGAATATTTCTCTTCTTGAGTTGGGGCAGGTTCCAGGCTTGATACATTTCTCGTGATATTAAGTTGACTCCGGAACCTGAGTCAAGAAGAGCCTTATGTGGTTCGTTCCCGATGACTTGGAGGTAGATTAAGGGACTTCCAGGGTCAAAGAGTTTCCTAGGAAGGTGGCCTACCTTGATCTAGTTGGTTATGGTATATTTTAACATAACCATATGCGTTGAGCTTTGGTATTGGTTTGAAGGGAGCTTCGAAGCCTTATGTGTTGGAGGAGCGTACACAGACTCAATCGCTTGTGGTTGTGAGAGCTTGTCTGGGCTTTTGGTTTTGAAGAAAGGTCTTCTCTTCTTATGGTTGTCAGAACCAGTAGCAGGTTGAAGGTTTATAGCTCTCGTAGCATTACATTGTTGCAGTTGAGTGGGGAGTTCCCCTTGCATTGTTGGAGCGGGTGGTATGGGAACTACTAGCAGAAGAGTGGCAGATGGATTCGGAGGATGGTAAGTCTGTGGAGCGTCTCCTGGAGGAGAAGGAGTCCTTCTAAAGTACTCCTGAACTTGGTAGTGATGTTGGGGGGTTGCATGACCCATAGAGTCACTTGGAGAAACCAACTGCTGCACGTAGTAGCCATAAGGATCTGGTTGCCGGTAAGGGTACTGTTGCCTAGGCGGTGGCATCCCCTATGACTGTGGATATTGCCACTGCTGATGTTGCCCGATAGGTTGTGGTGAGGTTCCACTTGGATAGTACACTAATAGTTGGTGGAACTGCCTTGGGTTACCTTGGGGATAAGGTAACCTTCGGGGTGTCTACCGTTGGTTAAGTCTCGGGTTGAGTGCATACACCCCAAACTCTTGTAGATGTGAGATGATTGGACAACATCCTTTAGGATGGTCATATTGGCAGATCTCTCATCCACCATCATTGTCTGTATCCGAATCCACAACCTCATCAGAGATATTCATTTTTCCCTTACCCTTGTCACGTGCATTGCCTAAATCTCTCCACTTTTTCTAACCAGTGTCACTACTACATTCCTTCTTAGACTTCTCTACGATCTTTAGGACAATTTTAATTTCACTGTCTAAGGAGCTCCATATTTCATCTACCTTAGCCAATACTTCCATTGTTAACTTTTGAAGCAGCAAGGTTTTTCTGTTCACCAACTCTTTGAGTGGTGACTCATCCCCTTCATCGCAACATCTCACTTCCCTCTTTCGGAGGGAAGGATCGTGGTTGTATTCTTCGATGCTTTCTCTTTTCTGTAGATCCCCTTCTTCTTTGGCTACTTGCTCCAACAATTGATGAATTGCATGGGATCTAAGTTCAGATAGTCTCCCTTGGGCATATGTCCCAAGGATTCGCCTGGTCTCGTACCTTAGCCCATCTATGAGATGGCGGAGTTGATCCCATTGTGCGTAACCATGGCTCGGGCAATGATGTAGTAATGCGTAGTAGTGACCCCTGGTAGCATCCAAGGGTTTGTGATTACCTTGCTTCCATCCTTGGATCTGCTTACGCAAGTTGGACACTCCGGAGTACATTTGGTATTTATTCTTGAACAACTTTAACATCGTACTCCATCTCCTAATGGTTTTTGGCTCTAAGGACCGGTACCAACTCTCTGCTTCCTTTATGAGTGTCCTAGGAAACAACTTTAATTTCTGCCACTCGTTTTCTATGTTTTGCAAGGCATAGGCATCGTGGAATGCCTGTAAATGATTTTGCAGATCAGCGTTATATCCCCATTCGAAGCATGGGATGTTGTTCATGTCAAGCCTTTTGATCTAACTATCTTTTTGATGCCTTGTTGGTATTCTCACTACCTCCGTGATATCTTGCATACTTAATGTTGCAAGTAGGGGTTCATCATGATCATCTCTTTTATGACGTCTATGATGTTTACATTGTTCTCTACTTTTCCTCCTTTCATGCCTTGATTCTCTTGATTGCCGTCGTTCTCTCTCTCAACTCTCTCGTCGAGGTCTCTCATCTCGCTTACCCTTATCCTCACCATTATGCTCCTTATGACTGCGTCCTGATGTGGAAGGAGAGGGTGAATGATGTGATGAAGGGGAAGAAGAAGAAGAACCATCACCATGACGATGTTTCTTACCTTCTCTTCGGTTGCTACGGCCCTGATCGTGATGATGATCAGAATGCCCATCCTTGTCATGTGTTTTCGTTCCCTTAGTGAACAGTTGGCGTTCGCGGGGATCAGAACTAGGGTTGTTTATCGTGGAGCATAGGTTCTGATACCCCACCTCCTCACCATTGTTAGAAGGGGGAGCATCATTTGATGGAGAACCCGTTATAAGTGGTTCACCATCTCCAATTTCACTTAGGACGTGTGAGACTCCTTTGCCCTTCAACAATGTATGGTGGCTCTCCTGCCTTGTGTCCCTTAAACATTGTGCTTTTGTGGGATGATAATCCCTTGTGTCAAAATCACCTACAACATATTCAGCATAGAGCTGTGTCATGCCTATCTATGCTAGAGCACGGAGGAGCATGTTAGGGACTACCTGATCTGGAGGTAACGCTATGTTACCTTGCAAGTCTCTCTAGCACAGTTGTTCATCCTGATGGAGGATAAAAGTAAAATCAAGTAGATACTCATCGAGATGAGTATATACCACCCGGTACTGTTTAGGAACTGGCAGATTTTGGTTATGTGTTTTAGGTTGCTAACTATTTCTTGTATGATCCCTAGGTGGTGAATTACTTTTATGAGAAGAAGACATCTTAGTTTAATTCGATGTGCTGATTAACTATTATATAAATTTTTTCTTGTTTAATTAACCCTAAGGGTTCGTTTAAGCTCCCAA
>MNCI01023131.1:149947-185714 GCA_015680685.1 Gnetum montanum | reverse complement strand
TATAGTCTTTTATGTTTTATCTCCTATGCTGACGAGGTGAAGGGTGAAGAGACTAATTAGCTAACTTTAACTAACTAACTAAGCCTTAATTAACCTAGCATCAGTATCTGTTCCCACTTACTGTTCACACCCTGAACCAATGCAACCTTGGTTACCAAACGCTAGTCGTTTCTAGGATCACCAAACGTAACGCACGTGCTCGAAGCGGTCATACTAAGGCACTTAACTAGGAGAGAAGGGTTGAGAGAGATTTAATCAACTAATAAAGCATTTAAATGGTAAACAATAAATAACAATAAATAAAGTCCTATTTAGCCTATTTAGCTTAGTCCATGCATTGCAAGGTTTATCCAAGAAGTTCGTCTTTATTTTCGCACACAAACATGTGTTCAGGTACAATATTTGCTTGAATAAAGATTCGTTCACTTTGGAGTTCCTACTACGGGCACATGGAAATTATTCTATCTCTGGAGAGGGAAAACTGCTAGAGTTTCGCTACGGTCTAGGCCTAGATTGAGAAACAAGGGAGAGCCGCCCCTTATTTATAAATTTGATGTGCACCGCGATATCGCATACGCGATATCGCAGGGGAAGACACGATATTGTGGCCCATGCAATATCGCGTCCCATCAGATGCTAAAACAAAAGATGTTGAATGCTCTAAAAAGAACTTGGTTTTTTTAGTAGCCATCAATTAGAAAATGCAGTGTGCACTACAATAATCATCATGGTGCTTAGTTGCAACTATAAAACAAAGCAAACTACCATGAATTTTGATGTAGTTATACATTCATGTAAAAGCATACCTAAATCATTTTAAACAAAGTTGGAAATCAAAATTAACAAATGTCCAAAACCTTGTAGTCAATGAGAGCATTGACAATGGGAAATAGAAGAGGTCTTTCATTACACCACTAGCAAGAAAACTAGCCAAGGAAACAAAGGAAATGTTTTACTTGAGCATGCTACCAAAATTAGTGGATAGTTATAGGTTAAATGACACTACTAAGAAAAGAGAATTGTGGGATGAAGGGAGCCTAAATTTTCATGATGGACATGTCATGGGAATGTGATTAGAAATACATCATGCTAAGCATGGGTAGGGGCATGCATGTACATCAAAGACTTACTACCTACTAAGGCCAAAGATAACCTTTGTTAGTTTTCTTTCATTGAAATGAGTCAAGTTTAGTTGATAAGGATGGTTTAATGTGATGAAGTTCACTACCTCTAGTCATAAAATTATAAAATATTAAGAAATCATGCTAACCTCACTTAAAGTAGTTTATTTTGGCTACAATATCCTATGATGTGGTTGAAGCCACATGACCATTTCAATTTTCTAGTACAATAACATCCTATTGGTCATGGGCTTATATCATGGGCATAATCGCATAAGTATGATAGTCATCATGTAATATAGCAGGCATCATCATAATATGTGTGGCCATAATCAGTTCAAAGACATGAAGTGATGGAGATTTGGTAAAGGGCTGCAAACCTTTGCCATGCTAAGTTTTGTAATGCACTACATGTTATTGTCCAATGTAAAGGCATTTACTGAAGCTTAAATGACTTAAGGCACATTGTTGCAAACTTACATGTGGATTTTTATGAATTACTAATTTATTTTTATTAAATTTTTGAATTAATAATGATTTTTAATAAATTTCAATTCACTACTTTAGTTAGTTTTTAAATTAGTAGTGGAATTGCTAAATCATAATAATTTGATTACGTTGACCTTTTGGTATGTCAAAACCTTGAAAAATGGAGTATTTGCTAGTGTGCTTGTGAGATCTTGTAGGTATAGGTAAGGTGCATAAAAAATAATTAAGGAGATGAAGACACGAGCTTGAATTGACAAATTGGGATACTAAAGTCCAATAACAAACTATAAGGATTTGGAGGAAATCACAAGAATGCAAGATGTCTAAAATTCCTAAGAAGTTATCTTGGAAATTGCCAAGACATCTCATTCTATTGCAAGACATCTCTATTGAGAAGCTTTGGTCTCAAGCAAGATGCCTCTACAAAATAGCAAACATCGCAAGTTAAGGAAAGATATCTTAAGCAAGACTTCGTAGTCAGGACATCCCAAAACAGGTCAAGACATCTTAGGACAAATGAGATGTCTCACTTGCAAGACAGAAAAGCCTAGTAAGACATCTCAAACTCGTGGAAGATGTCTCAGCTAACCATTTCTAGTTGTTGTGCAAATTCCAATGAACTTATGATGTTGACAAGGCTATAAAAGAAAGTGATACCTTTTTGAGAAATGCAAGCACTGTTCATGTGATCAAGCAATCATTATATGCATTCTTTGAGATATCTGTTACTTTATATTCTTATCATTTGTTGTATTGTTTATTATTTGTTAAGCCAAAGCAAGGAATTAGAAGCTTAGTTTATATTTTTCCTTGATCTTTCTATCTCCTATTGTAAGCCCTCATAGGTTGGATGTGCTTTTTGAAAGAAGACATCTTTTGAGCTTGTTGGGACCTTAAGGGGTTGGGTGTGTTTTTGAGAGAAACACCCCTAGTAGAGATCAAGACTTTGTAAAGGTTGTGGTATCCTTGGAACCATATTTTTTAAGAAACAAAGTTTGGAGGTGTGCAAGGATTTTACCCTCTGAGTGTGGATGTACCCAAGTTGAGGAACCACATACATATGTTGTGTAAAAATTGGATCTCATTAGTTGGAACTTCTTCAACCCCCTTTTTAAGTTCTCAATCCTCAGATTAGACTTAACCAAAACATGAATTAAACTTGGCCAAGGTATACCATTAATGAACTAAGGTTATGTTTGTATCTAAAATATATCTTAAGTATGCACTTGTTTTAAATTAGATTGTAAAACCATTTATTTTACAATGTAGGTTAAAACATGGTTCAATTTATCTATGGTTCCCTTGATAATAACCTTTGTAACAAAGACATGATTTTTAATTTAAGAAATATAAATCAAATATTTTAAAATAGAAGTTTTATATACAAGTAGTAAATCAAGGATGATAGAATTCAAGATTTTGATAAAAAATATATTTACATACTATGCATGATTAAAAAAAATAAAACATACCTTTTTCCAAAATATTAAAATAAACCAAACACTTTGAAGCTTTGAACCTACAAAATTTTCATTCTAAATGATAGAGGATGAATCAAAGATGAAGATGAAAATCGCATCTCATCTCAACGAACAAGAAGGAAAATTCTTCAATTTTATACCTTGTTGATTACCATGGAAAAGACAATAGATTGTAGTTTATGTAGAAATGGGCAAGGCAAAAAGAAGGAAAAAGAAAGGGCCAATGCATCAAATTTCAATGTGAAAACGATGCATATGGTAAAATAATATGCGATTTTTATACACATTCCAAAAGTATGCGAATATGGACAAAAAACATGTGCACAACATGCTAACATACATGGACATGCTTTACCACACCAGCAACAAGGCTTGTGCTGGGATTCTACCGCATCTGCCCTTAAAGTTGCCTGCTAATCTTTAAAGGGGTTGGTGGAACCAAAATAATTAAAACAGAGTTTAACTCAGGGCTACGAACCTGTAACCTGGGGCTGGACCTGCGGTTACCCATCTTTGCGAGAAAGTTATCTTTCTGTGCCTCGATCAAAGACTATAAATTAGTTCCTTATCCGGTCTTCGTTCGTCGGTTGGATTTGCAATTCTGCAATGGCTGCTAACTTCAGTATCTTTATCTGCGTTGTAGCAATTGCAATTTGCTGCAATCATGTGTTTGTAAGTGGTCTGCATTTTGGTTTCAAAGAATCATCCAACGGCTCCAAGTATCTCACAACAGAAGAACACTGGTACGACCAGAAGCTTGATCACTACACAGCCACGGTTAGTATCCATAGTCTCTTTTTTCGTCTTGCCTTATTTAACGTGTTTCATTCCTTTGGACTTCTAAAATGAGGATCGCGTTATTGGAAAGTTTTCTTCATACCTGGCCTTTTTTAGGCCAGCTCCGAAGAACACCGTTTCACAGAAGTTTTCCTTAGAATCGCCGTTGCTCTCGTTCAACAGATGACGTGCTTAATCTTAACATTTTCATGTTGCTATTTGTAAGTTTATTGCGGACCACAATTTGTTACTGTCATTGCTTCTGCTTACAAATTGCCTGTATTAACGAGTTTTCTTAATTCAGTAAGAGTCGCGTTCGTTTCTGCTGGTCAAATGGAGTTCTTTTATTCCATGTCACGGGTTCTGTTACTGTGACTATTTATGGCTAATCGTAGACGTTCCTTACTCTCTGCCGTGATAACTGTTTTAGTTGGTGCAAAAGTAAATGTTTCTTAAATCTTAATTTTAGATAGTTGGGTGATGCATATATCAAAAGTTAAAACTTTACCATCTTATGCTGCTGTAATCGTGTCATGTACAGGATCATCGCCACTTCAAACAACGGTATTTTGAGTTTCTTGATTATCTTAGGATACCAGATGGGCCGGTATTTTTGAGGATTTGTGGGGAAGCAATTTGCAATGGCATTCCAAATGATTATTTGACGGTAATTATATCGTATTATTAGCAGCTTTCGCCTTTGAAATTGTTGGTGTAATCTATTTCTATGTATTGTAAATTCTGTATTATTTGTTGATTTGTAATCTTGAATGGTAGGTGTTAAATTTTACTATCCCATTCACAATATGTAAAAGAAATTCAAAGCATTAGATCACAAAAACTACGTAAATTTAAATTTTAAACGATTGACGACACTTATATTGTTTAAACTAACCCGGTAGACTAAAATTGGAGTGCAATTCTTTCACTGTTGCTATCTACAATAAGATTGGATCCGTCATAACTAACGCACTAAAATCTCTGGCATTTTCCTTTGGTAGGTTAAATAATTCTGTCTCTTTATCCTTTTGAAGTGGAACTATGTGACAGCCTAGCTAAACATCAAACCAAAAGCTATGGCTTGGTTTGAAACATGGTCCGATATACTAAACTACCCAGCAGTGCAGGGCAATAACATACCCAACAATCTCCCCCTTAACTTGCATGCTAGGTGCACACACAAGCCAACAAAGCATCTAGAGATATTCAAACCTGTAGCCATAGCTCTGATACCAATTGTTATGCTTGAGCTCATATATGTATAATAATAACCACAATGAAAATTAAACAAAATAAACATACAAATCTACATTGGGTCAAACTTGGAGCGTAGAGAGAATAACATAGTTGGATTCAATTGGGAGGAATGATGCTCAGGAATATGGACGGACAATGAAGGAAAACACAGTGCGTTTTGGAGATCCTTGCATACTTTTTTATATGCGTAGGTAAAGATGAGTAGGCAGTGTAAACTAGGTGTGAACTAGACATTAACAATAATAGGAGGACTGGAGATAAATAGTTTAGACAAAATTTTCTGTAAACATATGTAGTTAAATAATAGTCATGTCAACATATGACAAGATAACTGATATAATAAATAAAGTTGCAAAAACCTAGTGGTTATACCTTTTAAAAAAGAAAAATAAGATAACTTTGGTATCCTGTAGTTGAATTAAGATAACTCATGTGAATGGTAATTTTCCTTGTTTTTGCTCACCATTTTCCCTTCTGAAGGTAATTTTGCCATGAAGCTTGGTTTAGATCTTAGATAGTATCGCCTTCCATGACATTAATAGTTGTTTGGCACCACATAAAATTTTCAGCATATATTGACTTTGTTATCATATCAATAGGATTCTTATTTGTCTTAATCTTTTTCAAATGAATTCTTTTTACATTTATCTGCATTTGAATATAATGGTATTGTATCTCAATATGCTTTGTCCTACCATGAAAAATGGGGGGTTTTGGATATGTAAATTGTACTTTGAGGATCACAATCAATCTTCACAATCTTTTTGTTGAACTTGAGTTCAACTACTGATCTCTGAGGCCATGTTGCTTCGTGATTAGCTAAGTTTGCAATAGTATATTTAGCTTCAATAATAGATTGAGCTATGCAACATTGTTGTTGGCTTTTCCATGAGATAGCACCACCAAAGAGATTAAACACATACCCACTGGTTGATATTTTATTATCTAAATCCTCACTCTCGTTAGTATCCACATATCCATGCAAATATGATAAATGACTTTGGTAACAAACACCAAAGTTCATAGTTCCATGGCGATATCAAAAAACTCATTTCTTAGCACTTAAGTATTGTTTCCTTGGATTAGACATATACTTGCTAAGTTTTTCAGCAATGTATGCAATATGATGTTTGGTACTGATGATTAGATACATCAAACTGTCGACATCACTGGCAATAGCATGTGTACCAACAAAATCTTTTAGTGACATCAACTGAAGACACACATACAAAGCTCCCTCTTGATAAAGAAAGATTTCACTATGGATTACATTATTATTTATAACATTTTAGGAATATTAATTACAACACCATTATACAATATGAAATAACAAAGATTCAATAAGATTCCAACACTTCTAGCTTTCTATCGAGGGCTCCCAATTTGATTGCATGGCAGCCCCCTTTCTATCCATGGGCTTCTATTTTGAATGCATGACAGCCACATACTCAGGTTCAGCAACCACTTTTCAAAGATCTTTCAGGTTTTGCATTTTCCTAAATCAGCAAATAAACAGAAAACCACCACAAGCAGAACCTGGCTTTGATACCAAATTGTGATGGCCGAGATAACCATTAAACCACAATCTGTGACTTGTTTTAAAACATGGGTCCAATATATTTAACTGCCTAGTTGTGCAGACCTATAACGTACCCAACCAACTAATCACTATGTGAATTGCAGCCTGGTTTCTAAACCTCTCTTAGAGTTATTATAGATCAAGCAACAAACGAAAAAAAAAGATAATTGATATTGTTACATCTCATATTTGTTTTATATTTATAGACATTCTTTTTTTAAAAAGCAAAGTTTAAGGTATGAACTCCACCTTCTTTTAAAACTACCTAGTAATCACCCTTTTCCTGTCTTGTGGAAATTCAAACTTTTAATGAATATTGCAACCCACAGTTAAAGTAAAGTAGCTGTGAAAAGTCTGAATTGTTCATGCATCCCTTAGTAACCTTTCAAAAATTGTTTGGAAGTAGAGATAGTTCTTGCATATTGTACATTGTTGGTAATTGCAATATGGAATGTTGATAGTTCCTTAGAACATACCCTTTCCTGCCACAGTTTTTTTCTTCTACGCATGCAATTTCTTAATTATTCTTTGTTGTTTCATTATGCTAACCCCATTATTTATAAGCATTAAGGTTTTCATTTTTGTTTTGTAAAAGTACTTGAAAGAGTACGTGTTTAATTCTGTATGTTTGCATGCTTGCTTTGAAGTGAACCCACATGAATTATGACTGGAAGCTCTTTGGGCCTCTATTAGGCAATTTCATTTAATCTCATATTGAGTAATAAGGTGATATCATGCATTTCTTTGGCATGCTTCGTTTGAAACATGCAACATTTTTCAGAACACATTAAATAGGGTAGGTTAATATTTTTCAGCAAGGCTCATTGGTAAACCTACCCTCTTATAGGTTATAAAATGTACCATTCTTTTTTTAATTTTCTTTCTTTTCTTTTTGTTGTGAAATGACCTGGCCAAGGTGATAGGAACCAACCCTAAAACTATTCCAAAATGAGTCTCAAGGCGAGGTGAGTATGCCCGGTTTATGAACCTCATCCCTAGATTTCATCAGAGAAGAGGAAATGCAAGTGCAAAGTCTGAATTCTTCCTTTTTCATTTCTTTCTCCAGATTCATGCTCTGCCATAAATTCTCATATATCTTCTTCTATCTTTTCTTACATGTCCTTTAATATTTCCGTTCCTGTTCACAAATTCTTGGGTGAATATATCACTAGGTGCTTATAGCTATGTAGCTCAACAGAACTCAGTGTTATAGTAGAAATAGTTTAGTTGCATGCTGCATGCATAGTCATATCTTTAAGGGCTCAGTTTCCTATGTGTAATACGTTTATGTTTGATTCTATTATTTGAAATGCAAACGTGTATAATGCAGAATCCTTTTAAAAAGTGTCAAAATCATATTTATTAAATTTTTATAATATGATAGGTTTTGGCAAGGAAATTCGGAGCTGCAATTGTCTCGCTGGAGCATAGATATTATGGGAAAAGCAGTCCGTTTAAGGAGTCAACAACAAAGAATTTGCAGTTTCTCTCTTCCAAGCAAGCACTTTTTGACTTAGCTAATTTCCATGACTATTACCAGGTTTGTAAACTAAAATTCGTTCTGATTTCTTCCTTTATTTTTTATCCTAAAAATAGTTTTGGTACAATGTCATAGTTTAGCATTATTTTATATGATTTGAATTTATATATTTTTCTTCATTGAATGCCTTGAAAAGAACAAATAGGTTCATGTTGTTTATAAGCTGATTTTATTTTATCTCACAAATTAAATTAGGGACAGTGTCACCTTTCCTTTTCCTTTTCTCCTAAGATGTTTAGTACTATTGGAAGCCTTTGTTCATCCTCTTTTCAGAAAATATGTTTTTTGGGAAAATGATCTAGCAATTTTATTCCAAAAAAAGATAATGTACAAATGAACACAAAGATCATCGACCGGAGTTGACACAACCCATCCACGTGACACCACGGTCACCTGCAACGTACCACATGATCACCTACGTGCCTGCACCGTGTAGCCCTCTCACACAGCCTTAGGACTCTCACCCTAGATATTCAACCCTTGTTCCCAATAACTGGGGACATACATGAAACATACATCCCAGAATGCCCACGACACCCCCTCCCTTACTAGCGGGACTACAATACTACCTAATTGCATCCAACCCCGAACTGCTGCATCCCACAGTCTTGGCAAATTGCGACCCGGACCCCAGGCTCTCAGCCATAGTCGAGGTCTTTGAGGCATCTATGCTAGTTAGAGTTTGCTATCCCGTTGATCCCAGCCCAAGTGCCAATCACTGGTTCTTTGCTCTGAGTTGCACAAGTCTCGTCTAGTGCTCTGATATCACTGCCTCCATTCACTTGAGGTCTTGTAGGCGTGACTCATTCGCTTCTCTTCGGGCATCCTGTTGCATGTTCTCCCACTTGAGCTACCATCACTCTCGCTCCTCTAGCCATGCCTGCTTGACCGCCAAGCGACACTCTTCCAGCAATTGATCCTCCATGGCTATGGACATTTCCACCCTTGTGCCCCTCCACCTCAGGGCCCCAGTTATTATGCGCTTGCACCTTGGTGGATTGCCCTTGGCGTCGCCTTCTTTGGTACACAATCATTGGCACTGGGTGAATGATCGGCACACCCCCGCACCATAGCGCGAGGATCACCCTAGGGTGTTGCCCCAATTGCCTCCTACAAGAAATTCCCAGAAAAAATAGGGTAGGTTTACCAATGAGCCTTGCTGAAGGTGCTTGAGAAAAGTGAAATGTACCCCCACTAGTTTGTGGGGGTGCTCGAATTGCACAAAATACCACTTGACGAGGAGCACTGCATCTCTCTAGACCCCTTGTAGTCTAGACTTCCGAATGTGCTTGCTAGTAGTCCTAGGAATGTGTCCTATGAAAAACACCCTCACATCATCTTGTGCCCTCACAATTGGCGCCACAATTTTCCTTGTGTCCTCCACCCCCAGTGCAGCAGCTAGCATCTGCATCGTGATTTCAATCCTCTTGCCCTTGTATTGTGTAGTGTCTCCCACCTAGTTGTCATAGAATTGCTAAGTAGGTAGGTTCGGCTCTCCCTCCATGTGCTTGAGCATCTCCACCCACCCCATCCGTTCAACCAGTGCTCACAATTCGGGCAATTTAAAAAATTCTATCCATGATGGCTCAAAAAGTAGGCGTTTCTCCATGACCTTTGTGGCCTCTTACCAAAGCCCACGTGCTTCTCTGACCACTGCCGTGGTCGTAGGAAGTGGCTGTCCTCGAAAAATCAAAGAGTTCTTGCGTTTCCATAGGGCCCACAATGTAGCAAAGTGCAAAGAGTCCTCGTGGAAACTTGCAGTGGGGGTGATATTTGTGGCCAGCCACACCTCCTGAGAGAACCTACACCCAGAAATGAGATGATGCAACGTTTCAGGCATCTCTTGGTAGCATGGACAATTGGCCTCCAACCTAATCCCCCCCTCTCTCAACGTGGCCCTCACTGGCAACGCCTTGTGTTTTAGCAACCATTCGAACGCCTTGACCTTTTCAGGGAGATGGCCCTTCTAGATTGCTACCCAGCCCTCTTCTTGCGGGTAGCTGCTCCACCACAGCAACATGGTGGCAGAAATTCTTCTAGAGTTGGGAGCACTCCTGATGAACCTCCCACCGCTGATATGTTGCACTTGCACGGTTGGGCCTTTTATGTGGAAAATTTTGTTTACTTCTTTCACATGAGAGAACTAGATTTATGTGGTGAAATAATATAGTGAGAATTTAAGGGAACACCAAAGCATCTTCATCTATGTTGTTTCAAAAACAATTTGAACCAAAGTGAGTCACACAATTGCTTGCTACCTTTACTTTGAGCCAGAGCCATGAGCTTCAATTAGCAAACTTTGAGCTTCAATTAGCAAACTTTGACAGTAACTAGTTTGTCTTCATTGATGTTAAGGTTCTCTTAAATAACCTAGTGGAGTGAGCTTAATTTGCATGTCCTATTGATGAGTTGTCTAGCGGCATTTTGTAAGTCCATTGTAAGCCTTGGACTTAGCAAGTGTTCATGCACCCTTTGTTTGTAGTCTTAGCATGTTTGGTTGAGGTTTGTATTTCCTAGGCTTGCTCTCTCACCTCTTTGATCACACTTTCCGCTTGTGTGTATGTCTTGAGCTTGTTAGGATGTTTTCAAGCTTTTTTGTGCTTCTTAAGGTCGTATTGACATGTTCCTTTGGATTCTAGGTTTCATCCAAATTTGACCCTTGGCTTCTTGGCGTGTACTTTGGGGGGGGGGGGGGGGGGGGGGGGGGGGGGGTGTGGGGGGGGCGTGGTGTGCATTGACATCCTTGCATCAATGCAAGATGCCTTCCCCCTGCTTAGCCAAGTTTGGGCCATCCTTGGAGTGTGATTCGATTGGCCAAGGCTATGTTGATAGACCTTTGTTGATGCTTGGGGTTGACAAATCTCCATTGTTACATTGCAAAAACTATAAATACCTGGGATGAGCTCTCACACAAAAATTTAAGAACTTTTACTTCATTGACAACTTAGACATTTTATTTGGGCTTTTGGTGTTTGGTTTGTGTGAAGAGCTCCTCCTCCCTGGGTAAGTGAATTTCCTTCCTATTAGAGTGCTACCTTGCTTATGTAGTCTGGAGTTGTTTGGTCAATGTGGAGTCCAATGTTTGCATAGTGAATAAAACTCATGGCTTTTCTTTTGTTTAATGACTTGGATACCTTAAAAGATAAAAATACCAAAAATAGTTATATCATTTCCATTTCATTTTTGATGTATTGAGCTGCGATAATTTGTCCTTATCCAAGGAGGTCACAATTGTACGGCATGGTATTGGGTTATCGAGGTTGTGACTAGGGGCCATTTATTGCTTTTTGCATGTGGTGTTGCACTTGTCCCATAAGGGATTGCAACACGTATGTGTGATTGTATGAGTGATGATTCCCAACTCCACATGCAGGGATTAGACAATGCTTGCTATCTACATGAAATTATCATTGATTAGCAAAAGCTATAGTTGTTTTCCCATACTTTCATTGAGCATGTGGAAACTTGGTACAAGTCTTTGCCCTAAAATCAATTCAAAAATGGGTAGACATGGTCTGAATCTTTTATGCCAAATTTCAAAGCTATGCCTACATCTCAAACATTTGGAAGGAGATGTCTAGATGGAGGTAAGGGGCCCATGAGCCATTAGACATTATCATGGAAAGGTACATGAAAACTGCTTACCATTGTTTGAACCATGGCTTTAGCCAAAGGGAGCAATTGATGCATGTCTTTGAAGGTCTAAGGCAAGAAACAAGGAAGCACGCAGACATGTATGCAATTGGCCAAGCACACAAAAAGTTTGTGGTCCAAATCAAAGCACTTCTTGACACTATTGCAAGCATGGGAGGTGAATGATGAAAGCAACAACGGAGGAGTACAATGGTGATTCTGCAAGTAAAAAGGAGATCAAAAGCATTGAAAGCACAAGTGAACCTCCCATTGCAGTGTAGGTCTTGGCTCAAGACCAAGTTAGAACCAGAAAGGCCTTGATGGGCTTGGCCCACAAGTGGACCAGGCTTAGGAAGCAATGGATGACAAGATGACCACTACCTTTAAGGACATTTAGGATAAGGTGCTTGAAGTTGTGGCCAAAGCAATTGCACCACATGAACGCATAAAAAAGTACAATTGCAAAGGTAAATGTAATCTCTCATACTCTAAGAGCATCAAAGAAGATCTAGATGAGACTCCTCATCCTCCAATGATGAGGGTCCCTCCGAATACTGCATGGACCCTCACAACTCACAATGTTGCTCAGTCATGGCTCACATGATGGGTGAAATGTGATGAGTTGGGATGCCTATGAATTCCAAGTTTATCAAAAGGCAAACAAGGAGGACCCCTTACCTTGGCAAATCATAGTATCCTAGAGGTGCATATCCGTAGCCTATGCAATAGTACCAGTAGTGGCAAACTCCAAATCCTTGGGGTATTGCTCCATGGAATCTTCTTACTTTGAGGAAATAGCAAGTGCTTCTTGCCAATCCCTACTTCCAACTTGTCTAGGAAGGTACTTACCAACCTCCATAGATGACACCTCAATAGTACCTGCCTACCCCAAGTAGTCTTGTCCATTAAGCTCCTCAACAATAGTGCAATAGCAACAACTTCTACTTCTTGGTCCCATGCAAGGTGGGATCCCTAGTTAGTCGCAACCTAGGCAAGCCAAATTCTATCATATTGCCTACTACACTAATTTTGCTTTGATGTATGCTATTGGGCAATATTACCAAACGCTTGTTGATCTAGTTGTGAGGGGAAATCCAAGGTCCCATGGTAGAAAATTCTACCATAGGCGTAGATGTGAGCGATGTTGGACTTGGTCCACTCCATCCTCTTTCCCCTATGGAGAGGATAATAATACAAGAAAGATGGTAGTTCACATTGAGGAGGTCCCAGGACCATTCCTTGAATGCCGTCAATGCTAAACAACCATTTCAAGGACAAGTTCTACAACTGCTTGGTAGATCCAACAAAATGACATTTGATGATAGTAATGTCATCACCATCTTTATGTCCAAGGTGGCTACACGGTCAGTCAAGGAAGGACATTTTCTTGACAAGAGATCAGTTTTTGGCAATCCCATGGTGGAGATCCAAATTGGTGAAAAAGATCACTACCTAGCTCTCTGTAACTCTAGTTTGGGGGTCAACATCATCTCATTCTAGTAGTACCTTGATTGGGGGCTTTCTTCTCTTGAAAGTACTAACATTCGGCAAAAGGTGGTAGACCAATCTTACATGTACCTCGTGAAATAGGTGAATGATGTGATGACAACATTAGCGAGCTAGTTGTAGAGCTCCCCAAAACATGTCATCATAAAAGAACAATGTTGAGTTCCAAAGAAGGGGAAAGAGACAAAAATGCCCAATTCTAGTGCTAGGTGGACCAACTTTTTAAAATCCCAAAAAAATTAGTAGAGTACACCAAACAACCTTTCTTAAATATTGTGAAAGTCACCATTAGATAGGTTAAGGAAGTCTAATAAAGAGGCAACATGACCTATCTTGTATGTGGGCTATGTCTAAGATATCCTTGTCGTGCTCAGATGCCACAAAAACAACACTCTTCTAAAAACTCCTTGTATTGTTTCTCCCTCTGCTTGCGTGCCATTGTGGCTAGATCTCTAGCTTTGTTTGGATGGAGCTTGCTGGATGTGGTTTGGATGAACCTCCATAGTTCGGCCTAGGATGCTACCGGTTGGTATTACTGGAGCAAAAGTTGTAGAAACCATAGCTGGAATGTTCATGGCCTTAGAAGAGCATGAAGACATCTTGGACCAATTGCTATAGATTGGACAAGTAATGCAAATTCTCGTTGATATCCTAAGTGATATCATTGCAGTACAGTTGGAATTAATTGCAACCAAGGGCAAGATGGTCATGGTTGAAACAAGAGCACAACATGTTGAAAATGAGGTGTAAAGGCTATGAGTGGAATTGGTTGTATTAAAAGCAGAAAGACAAGACCCTAAATGGTATACCCTAAATGGTATATTGTGCATGACTAGCTAGAAAAATTTATGAATGAATAGATGGGCTAATTGATGGCCAAGTATGCCCAAATGGAGATAGAGAAATAAAAGGTAATATGGAATGCTTCAGTGGTTGACACTCAAATGTATGCCCATGCCAAAGCCTTATGCCCTAGAGGAAGAAAATAAAAAAATTGCTGCAAAAAATGTAAGGTTGATTGACATTGAAAGGCAAAAGAATGTGCTAGAAGAGAGCATTCATCAGCTAAGAGAGCAGTTCGCTTGAGTCAACCTTAACATAAGAAAATTGGCCAAGGAAAATAGAACCTTCTCCATGGAAAAAGTCTATGCAATACATCAGAAGTCAACTATAGAAATCAGTGCGTGGTAGAATGAGGCCAAACAACATGAACGATTGAAGGAGCACTTAAGAGATTAGGTGGGTTTGTAGAAGTAGATCTAGATGGCTAAAGCCTAGATCAATTCCATCACAATGCGAACACCTGATTGGCGGGCTATCTTGGACAACCTTTCTCACGTACACCAAGTTGAGATCAAAAACAAAGACTTGTAGATAGAGGACTTGATAGAGTACATGGTGTTAGCAAATCTTTGATACGCTAACCTAGCCATGTTAACAGTAGACAGACCATTTATGGCTTTTGAAAATGAAAAAAGGTAGTTTGCAGCTTGGTATGTGAAAGCCAATTAGATGTTTTTACAATTGCCATGTCCCTAGGAGGTACTGATGCCAGCAAACATTGCTGAATTTGCTTGGATGGTACATGACCTAAGATTTGAAGAAGAAAGGCTTTGGACACTTCTAAATAGATATCAATTTCAGAAGCTTGACGATAAAGGAAAGAAGTTGATGGAGGAGCCACCACTGCCTAGAACCTAAATGATTGCATTGATCTTGTTTGTTTTGTCATATTTGTTAATCATGCACTATATGATAATTTTGTAAACACCACTTGAACCACAATGCGACATTCATAATAGAGTTAGTAATGTATATAAATCATAATGTTGAAGTTTGTATATTAGCCCACAAATTATGTAAGGAACTTTATCCTCCTTTTGTTCCAACTTCCCCTCTATTTATAGGATGGCAAAGACCTTAAGACTTAGACAAAGACTTGTGCACAAATGTTTATGCAATGGGCAAAGCCTAGACAACCCATTCTTGAAATATCTTTTTTAGTTCATGAGATCATTGCTACTTGGCTTGGGCAAGCAAGCTCTCATGAGGGAGTGGACATGTGGGAGGACAACACTTAGAGAGTTACATGATCCCTTTTAAATAAGTAATTTGTCCCTTTTCCAGCCATTAATATGAAGTGTATGATTAGCATATATATAAAATAGATGTTATTATAAGCATGTCATAAGCAAACATCACCATCCCACATTGACTTCTCTTATAGCCCCACCTTTTTGTCTTATTTTAAGTCACTTTTTATTTTATAAGCTATGAGGGTTTCTAATCTATTTTTGGCGTTTTACCTATTTTCAACATTTCTTATAATTTATCTAGTAAAAATTATTGATATTGAACTTTTTGTACATCCAACATTTTACATGTTGAGTCGGTCATAACAAGTACAAACATGCCATAGCAACCATGCTAAAAATTAATATTTTAATTGAATTAAGGAAAATATGGTCCCACAAAGTACCTTTTTAAAAAAATTGTTTAACATTAAAATCTCAAAATTTGGGATTTGAATTGAGAAACTATTTGTAGATCTATACTCTAGGTGTAAAATTGAGTTAGTCCACCAAATTTGAATGCAATTAGACAACTTTGAATTTTTGATGTATTTTAATTAATTAAATATTCAATAGAATAAAAATTCTAAGCATCAAAATAAACAATTGATCCACATCATATTAGTTTTCTAGTATTATTCTAAAATAATGCTAGACTTTGCCCTAAAATACATATATATTTAACTTCAAATAATAAATCATTAGACAAAAATTAGAAATAAGTAGTAATCTTCCTTATGTCATCTGAACAAAAGTTTTCATGTTACTTAGAAGCATTTTTTGATGTGAAAAGGTTGGGCATCAAATTAAAAAGAAAAAGCATTTGCAAAGAAACATTGTCTAGTGGGGAAGGACCCTAAGGAATATAGGGGTTAAAAACCCCTCGAATTTGGGGAGAAAAACCCTTGTAGAACCAAAAGCAACAACCAAAACAAAGTCTCCCCCATGAGATGAAACAAATGAAAAATGAGGGGCTTGACCCACAAACAAAATTGGCCCATCCTTGGGCACTTCAGAGCATTACATTCAAACCCATATGCTAAGAAACCCAATGTCCTTATAGGGCAACTCTGCTTAGTCATGGTAACAGAAGTCATCTGGGAGATTGTTGTAGCTTAGTACAAGGGTAGACGACCTTTTCTTGGGCATTTATGGCATCCAAGATTGCCTGAAAGCATTTTGTTGTGACAAACATCACATCCTCCTAAAAGTCCTTGTATTTCTCCTCATGCTTTTGTTTGGCTTCTTCTATAGTGGCTTTGTTTGGGTGGAACTTGGTGGAGGATGTTCGGATGCATTGCTTCAAATCAGCCTAGGAGACATTATGATTACTGCCCATAACCACGTATGGCTAGTGACCCATGTAGAACGAGTGTTTGGCATTGGCCTCATGTGCGGCCATTTGATTTTTTTGGATTTGTTCCTCCTTCAAGAGGACTCTAACTTGCTATTCTTCTCCTCTTCTCTCAAAACCGCTCTTGTTCTTCTTGGTGTAGTTCGTATCTGATTTGCTCCCTTAGCTGATCCTCTAGGGTGCTTCTGAGCACAACACCCTGCAATTACTTTTGGTGCCGCTCCTCCACCACCACTTCTCTAAGCTTCCTCTCCTCCTCTTGGCACTTGAGCCTGGTCTCCTCCTCATGCTATTGAATCTCAGCCTCCTAATGCACCTACTTCTCAGCCCTGGCCTCAGTGATGGCCCTAAGTGGGTCAGCCTCAAACTTAGTTTGAAGTTCCCTATGAATATGATCCTCTGTGGACCGGATCTTCTCTTGTAACAATGACAATCAATTCATGGCAGAGTCATGCTAGTTAGAGTCCTTCCCCACTTGTATTGGCACCTCCCTTCCTACCTTTCCTCCAACACAACCCTAGCCAACGAAGAAGACTTATTGTCTTGGGAGGATTTGTGTCTCACATATGTTATCTTGATAGAGATGGGCTTTGCTGACGATGGCTCAACTGGCCATGCTACTCTCCAAAGAGCCAGAATTAGATCAGAATGTTGCCTTCTTCTTCCTTGTTGGAGGGACACTAGAAGAACTTTGGGAGGTTAGGCGGCCAGCCAAGTTTCATGTAGTGGAGGAAGGCGAAATGCACCCCCTAAAGTTTCAACATGTTTCCTAATTGGATGAAGAAGCATTCCATGAGCTCCATAGCATCCTGCCAGAGAGGGGGTAGGGTCGACTTTGGGACCTACCCACTCTTGCTCTTAGGGACCAAACCCAGAAAAATGCTTTTTGCATCTTGAAGCCCTCGTCTTGAGGGCAACATTGTCTCACCTGCAGCCGGGATACCAAGATACTTTGCAATTCCAGCCTTGGTGAGCTAGATAAGGACTCCCCTAAAAGTGGTAAAATCATTGCACCAGTGTGAAAAGGAGGCATTGGCGAGGTGTGGGTCCTCAACCAAGAAGAGAAGTAGGTCCTCCCAGCCCATTTGTATCACCAAACCCTAGAGCGGCTAGTTAGTCCTGAAGTTGTGATAGTCTAGTTCGAAAGTAGGCTTCAACCTCATGGCAGTTATGGCCTTTGGCTAGAGCTGTGATGCACGAAGGGTAATATTTGCAAGCAAAGGCAGAGGCACAGTTTGAAAAATATGTTAATTCTTGGCCTGCCAGAGTGTCCAGAGAATTGCCCCAGTAGGAGAATCTCTGCGTAGCTATGGCATTATCGTTGAGGTTGCCCAAACCACAGATGTGAAGGGGCACAAAAAAGTGAAGTGCTACACAATTTCAATTGCACCATAGTAGAGCGGACACATGTTATTTATAGGGAGGCCTCACTCTTGGAGCAGAGCTTGTACTTGCAGTGCCCCTTGAGTAATGAGCCATAAAAAACATTTAATTTTTTCAAGCAAGCTGTTGCACCAAATCTGCCTCCATCCTTAGGTTGTGGGGTATTTATTGCACATAAAGTTGCATGGTTGGACACCCATCATTCCCATCTGCTCCAATTGCTAAGCGACCACACAGAGGTTGCACCAAAGGTGGGACTCTTGGGAATTTGCATGCCAAAGAATATATTTTCGTCTAAGTATCGTAACCCAATGTCTTCCCGATTCGTCATGTAATAGGTAGATAACAAGCGTTTGATATCCCATTGTGACAACATCCTGNTATGAAATAATTAGACTTTAACTTGTTTTATAGCTTATATATATGTGTGTACATGTGCATGCCTAATGCTTCTAAGTACAAAAAGCAAAATTCTTTTGCTACAAGAGATCAAGAACTCTAGACAAGGGGAACCCTTGTCTCCATATCTTTTCATTATTGCTATGGATACTACAAATACATATTGCAAGACTAAAGGCGGTCATGGCCTGAAAATTGAGGGGGTCATGTGTATCATTGAACATTATGCAAATGATACGATCCTTGTTACCCAGGTAGTCATACTGCAAGTAGAAGTGATGTCCAAAGCCCTTTAGAGAATGTCCAGAGAGATCAGGCTCACAATTGACTAGGAAAAGTCCACGGCCCATTTTTTCTGCACTGCCATAACTGTTAAAGGCCAAATATGTTAGAACTTGGGAATCTTGTAGGGCTCTCTANCAAAAGAATTTTGCTTTTTGTACTTAGAAGCATTAGGCATGCACATGTACACACATATATATAAGCTATAAAACAAGTTAAAGTCTAACTATTTCATAGAGTACTAAGGTCACATGTACAGATGTGGGGCACTACATATTGTTGCTTGTTGGATTGCTTAGATCACATGACATTAATTTAGTGACCTTCATTAAAGCTACTATATCTTGTAAGCTGTTGAAGGATAAAGTGCTGTTTGGCAAGATTTGTAGCATTCAATTTTTGTCACGCCATAGCCAAATTACATTATAATTGCAGCTTACAAGTTGGGTTCAGCAGTGGCAGAGGGAGAACAGGTACCAAGCCTTTCAAGAAGCGGCAAAGTTTATAAATTCTAAGGAGGAATGTAGCATTGTAGGTAAGGCTCATGGGCAGGAAAGGCCTATTTGGATTTGTCAATCCCTCCCTTTTCCTTGATGGCATGCCACTTTTGTAGATTCTTTTAAGATTCTGTGAATATAGCATTACCTTGATAGAAAATGAATGAAAAGAATTTCTTACTGTTGCTGGCCATTGCCCAGCACCACTTCACTACTTTATCACCAAACACCACTTCTTTGCTTGCTTGTGCCACTATGCTGAGCACCACTCTTTCCCTGTATCACACAATACTGATTTTCTGTTATGAGTATTGTTTTTCCAGCACTACAATTTTAGGCTGTGCAATTATCTTCCTCTTGCAAGTTAATAGATGTTTTCAAAAAATGGGAGTCGGAGTGGGTATGGACTGGGGAGTAGGAGTGGAGGTGGACGCCATTGTGGTGGTCACAGGTGGGGTAGGTGTTGGTGGGATGGGCTTCAGGGCTTTCTTACTAGGGAAGAATGTGGGAGGAGGGGCTAAGGAGGGGACAAGGGGAAGCTTGATGCTAGGAAATGACAAAGGGGATTGGAGACTATGGGATGGAGGCATAGAGGCCTATTCCACGAAGGAGTGGCACCTTTTGTCTGATGGGATGGGGATAATGGAGTTGAGTTTGATTGACAAGTTTGTATCTAGTGGTGCTAGACCCTGGATGGACTTTCTTAAGAAAGTGGGTGAGTACGACATGGGGTTTGGAGGATGTCAAGATTTGTAGCCTGTCTAAGGACTTGATGCTTTTCATCTTTCGTTCCGCCAGTGACAGTGATAGGGTGCTTGTGGGAGGGTTGTTGTTTTATGGGGCCCATGGATTGGCCTTGATGTCGTGGCGATTGGGGGTACATAAAGATGAAGACCTCTTTTTTGGGGTGCCCATGTGGATTAGGGCATTTGGTATTCCCTAGGAAATGTGGACAATAGAATTCTTGAAAACCCTTGTAGGTTTCTTCGGTGAGTTTATAACATTTGATAAGTTTATAGGTTCGATGGAGAGAATGGGTTTTGCTCATTTTTGTGGATGGTGGTCGTTGTCATCAAGGGATCTAGTGCGAGAGGTGATTTTGGATCTTTCTTCGGGGGAAGAAAAGATACTTGTAGCATATGAGAACATTGTTGATGATAAAACCCACCAGGACATGGTGGGTAGCGGACATTGTACTATTTGTGGAAAGGTGAACCATAAGGCTACTACATGTAGGGCTTTGCCAAAGGTCTAGTTGCCGGCGAAAAAGGTGAAGGATGATTGGTTCAAGGTTGGTAGGAAGGGCTGCATGGTCTTGGATACTGGTGAGGTTGGGGTCATAGTGAGGTGGGGCAAGGTTCTCCTAAAGCTTTAAGGAAGGGGACCTTCCACTTGGATCTAGTTCATGAAGGTACAAATCTTTCCCTGCTGGGAGCTGGGTTTTTGGTGTAAGGGGATCTTCAAAGCCCCAAATGACGAAGATTGTGGTGATCCACAAGGAGGATGTTGGGATAGAGATGGGGGCTGTTCCTGTCTCGTCGGGTTCTAGGAAGATTGGTCACCCCTAACACTTATAGCCCATAGTAAGAAGACTCAATTGGAGATTGATTTGGGGTTTCAATAGACCTTGAAAGAGGTCTACAAGAAATGGTCTACCGGTAGACCATGAAGATTTTGTCATTGAACTATAGGGGTCATGGTGCACCCTATAAATGCAATACTTTGAAAGAAATTGTATGGAATGAGGAATGCAATGTAGTATGCTTGCAAGCAACAAAATTGCAACGAATGAAATCTTAGTTCTTAAGGTGGAATGATTGGCAAACATAGTTGGTCCCCTGTTAGGGTAGGGTAGGTGGCTTTGCTATATTTTCATGTTTACCTTTTAGTTTTTTGGACTTGTCCACATGGAGCATAACAGTCTTCATCGTTCCTATGGGAATCTAGCTTACCAATGTCTATGGGGCCCAAAATTGGGAGATTCAGTTGTAGGAGCTCAGAAGGATTTCTCTGGTGGTTCCAGATCGGAGACATGGATCTTGATAGGTGATTTCAATCAATGGTTGCATTAGTGGGAGAACTCCAGAGGCAATAGCATGGACCCTCTAGGGTGTATGGAATTCTTGTTGTTTCTTGAAGACCATGAGCTTATTGACATGGAGATCAGGGATTGCAAATTCACATGGAGTAATCGATGACATGGCAAGGATTGGGTGTTGTTTGTAAGTGATCGGTTTTGGATAAGCTCGAATCTTTTACTGAAATTTGAGTTTCACGTTTTTGGAAAGGAGAGACAATCTTTAGACCATCGTTCAATAGTTTGTGAGGTACATAGAAACTTGTGAAGTCCTCCTCGTCCATTTCAATTTGAGTGGGCTTGATTAATAAAGCCTTGGCTTAGACCAATGGTGGCTGCAATTTGGGAGACTTACTAGGCACAAGGGGACCTGTGGGAGTTCTTGAAGAAAGGATTGAAACACTCAAAAGGAACCTTTGCTCTAAAGCATATGAAGATAAATTTAACTTTTGTGCTTATCAGGTTAGATCGCAACAACGACTGGGAGAAATCCAATCGCAATAGGAGGAAGGAGCAGAGTTGAAGGAGGAGAAACATGTAGTCCTCAATGTGTTATAGGAGCTTTCAGCTGAAGAGGAAACATATTGGAGGCAATGTGCAATGATCTCTTGGTTGAGGGAAGGAGATAGAAATACAAGATTCTTCTTTGGCACCGCCAAGGCGAAAGGGCAAGTGAAGATGATGATACATTGGGTTTAGGAGGGCACTACCCTTGTTGACAACCAAGATATTGCTGAGGCGATGCATATGTATTGGGCTAACATTTGGGGTAAACATAGAACTTTGCTGCTATTGGTGCAAGTCTGTAGGATTATCGGTGAGGAAGAGGATAGGGTGTTGCTTAGGCTGTTCATGATGGTAGAGTTGGAAGAAGCTATAGCGTCAATGAAAACAAACAAAGCTCCAGGTCTGGATGGATGTCTGATTGAATTTTTTAAGGAGTTTGTGGATATCTTGGTGGAAAACCTGTTAGATGCATTTAACAAGATGCTACATTAGTAGTAGGTTTGATGGGAGATTAACTATTTGAGGATAGTCCTTATCCCAAAAGTAACTAATCCCATGGATCGCTCGTAGTTTTGACCTATTGGGGTTTGTAATACCCTGCTTCGATTGTTCATGAAGATGCTTGTTCACTGATTGGCCTTGATGGTGCCAAAGTTGGTTGGAGGGCATTAGGTAGGATTTGTGAAAGGGTGTTTCCTACAAGGCTAGGTTATACTACTACAAGAGATTCTCCACTTGCTGTGTAATACATGTTACTCGAGGATGTGCATCAAATTGGATATCACGAAGGCATATGACATAGTCAGTTGGGAGGCACTGGGGGAGATTATGCTTTGTAAGTCGTTTGATTCCAAGTTTGTGGATCTTTGTATTTAGATGTATACTTTGGGGACCTACTCTGATATTGATGGTAAACTTTGGGGATTTGCCAAGCTAGGCTGGGGGATCCCCTTTCCCTACTTTTGTTCATTATTAGCATGGACATGTTACAAATATACTATGAGGTAGAAGGTGTAAGAGGTTTGGAAATAGCGAGGGTTCAGTGTCTTGTTGAGCATTACATTGATGATACTATCTTATTTTCGTGAGTGGTTGTTTTGTAGGCTCTTACACTTAATTGATCTCTTGATAGAGTGGCCCAGGAGGTGGGCTTGGAGACCAATAGAGGAAAGTTGATGCTCCATTTGTTGAATACTTGATGGTTGGGTTAGGGATAGGATCTTCCAGATCCTAGGGATCTTACCAGGCATAGAACAGGACTCATATCTAGGAATGCCATTTTTTTTGGGAAAAATTGTCAAGCTATATTAATTCAAAAGAAAACACTGTACAAATGTAGAGCATGGGTCAATGCCTGTTGACCCTATTTCCCTTGCAAAAATTGCCATAAAACTGTCGGGCCCTAAAGCCTTCACGCAACATGTTTGCCACCACCAAAACTCCCCCCTCCCTGGGAGATCCAACCCCCCGAAGTTCTGTTACCGTAGACATCAAATAGTAAGCCCCCCAAAACCAAAAAAGAAAAAACAAAAATCCCTTCCCCCCTGCCACGCCGCATGACTACTCATACGCCATCTCCTTGCCTTTTCCGCTTAGTTTGGTTGTATTTCCTTGCCTCGAACCTGATGCCCTTCTCTCAGCAAATTGGTCGTCTGCTAGGCAATGGGGGGTCTCCGTCCCACCCACAGTTAGCGTTATAGTAGTGTTGGTGCTTGCTTCCAACTGCTACTTGTTCTTTGCAATAAGCTTTGCCAGCTCCGCTTGATGCTCTATGACCAAGTCTTCCATCCATTGGAGGTCCCTGAGGCGTATGAAATGCCAAATTTTGCCTAAACCTCCCTAATCCTTTAGTAGCTCCAAACTCATAGGGGTAGCTTCCCCCAGAAGGTGTAGAACTTGTACATGGTCAGCCTTGCTACAAAAATTACAACTTACCAACCATTGGACCAACTGCTTCCTCACAAGAAAAGGAAGGATTATTCTAGCTTCCTTCGTTCTTATGGAAATGGTCTGATTCATTGCTTCCATGGCTTTTCCTCTCCCCTCCCCTCCCCCCATTACTACCCCACACACCCCTCCACCCCCCACCCCCCCATGGGCATCATCCTCAAAGTAGATCAAATCATTCGAATATTTGTATGGTTGAGGGTCAAGGGGGGTGGAGGAAATGATTGCACCTTGTGTGTTGGGAGAATGCAACAAACCTAAGGAAGCATGGGGCCTTGGGGTATTGAAGTATCACGATGAGATTATTATGGGATATTAGTGCCTGGTTAGCACTATTACAACTTGGGGAATGTCTGGTTTAGTCGATACGAATTATGTGTCAAAAGTATCAACAATGGGAGGCTAGGATGCAGGGGTTGTTGGTATGGTAGGTCATTTGCAGACATGCCCAAGATATGATACAAAAGGGATTACTTGGAAAACCACCTCAAGATATTATTAAAACTGAGTACACCTTGATTCAAGGTTGGCGACCTATTTGGAAAGGCAGATTATCAGAGAAAGTGAAGGTATTTGTTTGGTTGATTAAACATGTTGCGCTTCTGGTGCGGGCTGTCCTCAGGGCGAGAGGATTAAACATTAATCATCTTTGCCCATTAGGTTGGAATGCACCTGAGACATTAAATCATTTTGCACATCAATGCCCATTTGCCATGGGCACCTGGTAGGTGGCTGCATTGTCGCTGCTCATTAATCTAGACAGAGAATCAAAAGTCGTAGCGGTACTTTGATCCTTGTGGAAGACAAGGAACAATTCAATCTTCACTACCCAATGTCTTCCTTAGCTTGTGCAGTTTGCTGCAATTGGGGTCAAACTATGGTGGGAAGCTTTGATGGTAATGGGTCGAATGCCTACCTTTGAGCCTTCATGTGTGGCTTTCCAAGCAAATCTTGCGCTGTGGGAACTAGTTGAATGAGTGGGATGGGTAGAGTTCCTGCCCAAGTTGGAAGGGGATCCCGAATTGGTTGATGGTGCATTCTTCACGAATTGGGCTGGAGATGTGATGGTGTTTCGGGATGTTAGGATCAAGTTAATTGAGATGGCCCTAGCAATGTCGCTGGGGGTTTTGAAGAAGGGGGAAGCAAATCTCCCAATTATGCAAAGCTTTGAGCATGCAAAAGGATTGTTTAGGAGGGTAGTGCCTAAAACGGTGATGGGCATGTGTCGAAGTTGGCATTGCCATAGCTATGGCAAGATGTGGCAGTGCTAATCCATAGATTTTTAGTTCATTCTAGTAGTTTGTCTAAGCTCCTAGCAATACATTTTACCTTTATTAGATGCTTGAGGCTTGGTACTGTTGTTAATTTGCCGTGGTTTTTCCTTGCGGAGCTCCAGAGGTAGCGTAGGGGGCATCATTTGGGACTTATTTTGCCTTTGTGGAGGGCTAGGACGTTGGCGATACCACGGGAGCTGCAGTTGGCGCCCCGTTTTGTTCATTCTAGAAGGGTGATGGGATGTGGGGGTTCAGGGTTGACGTTGGGATCAGGGACGACACAGAGGCCAAACCCACTGCAGATGTTGGATTTGGTGTAGGGACGGCTGAGCCTATGGAGGAGGTGGGGTAGCAGGGGTTGTCTAGTGCCAAGGGGCTGTGCTAGGAAACTGAGCACTATTGTCAGAAGGAAATCTAGAAGGTGGCTGAGGAGGCCATGGAGCAATCTAGGGTAGAAGAAAGGGCCATATGGGAGGCTAGGTGGAATGCATACAAGGAGGCCTTCCAATAGGTTGCAACTTAGGTGGCACTGCAGCGTATAGAGCTAGAAAATGAAATCAGAAGGCAATGGGAGTTGTAGGAAGAATCGGCAAGGGTAGTGCTCACAATGAGTTGCGTGTGTAGATCAGAGCAAAGCTTCAACACAAGGAGTAGCAAAGAGTGGAGTGGTAGTGGGAGGCTAGGCAAACTTGGGAGAGAGAACGGATTGAGGCTGTGCAGATTCAGAAGTAGCTAGATAGAACACATGCAACTAATGCGAGAATTTGGCTTCGGGAGGGTAAATGACCATATATGGTGCTGGACATCAACTATAATATGACTTGGCTTACATTGTGTTGACACATTAGATGCACCATGGCCAAGCTACACCCAAATGGGAAGGTGGATGACGCGGAGCGTGCTAGAAAGGAGGCGGAGTTCAAAATTTTCTAAGAGGCTACAGCCTTTGTTGACATTGAAAGGCATCAGGAGATTTTTCAGGCAATACACTACTAGGAGTGCAGGGACTGTGAATGCACCAGACTCTTGAAGAGGCTCTAGGTGATGGGGCTTATTCGGGGATTGAGGGTTTGTTGGGTTATCCCATTATCTTGATGTTGATTGAACCACTGTTTGGTAGATGGGGCATGGGGTTATAGGGTGAGTGGATCCACCGAACTTCAAATGGGCAGATAATTTTGGTTATGTGGGTTGGCTGTGCACTTTCATGTAATTTTGGCTGTACATAAATTGTGATTTCTTAATATAATCCTGACCATTTCTCAAAAAAATAGATGTTGATTTCTTGTATTTTTCTTATGTTTAAGAATTGTTAACACTTTGATATTTTTGGCATTTAATAGTGCAAGTTTGGACCATGATTTCAACTGATCCACAATACCGAATTCTCAAAAATAAAAAATTTATCCGTTAACTGATGCCTTTCTATGAATTTTCATATATGCTTGAACATTAACATTAGACGTGTGATGTCATTAGGATTTCCAATGTAACGAAAGATTTAGATAGGTACTTAGTTTTTCTTAAGGCAACTTGTTGTTTGGTATCATGAGAAATTAGAAATGTGTTTCCTAGAAATTCAAAATTCCCAACCATGCTTTTTATGTATATAAGGAGCAAGGCATTTAATATTATTTGTTTATTAATATTCCCATTATGAACATCCATTAGTTCGCCATTTTACATGGTTGTGTTTCAAAGTTCTAATTCATTCTTGGCCAAACATAAGAAAGAAAGTTTTTAGTTTTCTTGATGTTGCTTCATTTTCATGCTGACGATTTCATTGTGCTTTCTGAATGTAAACTGTTTCTGATAATTTCTTCTGGACAAGTTTGGAAGTCATGACATTGTTTGGTATCTTGGGTTTGTGCCACAGAAAGTTTTAATACAGAAGACAAATACATCTGTTTATAAGCAGCCGTGGTTTGTAATTGGTGCATCCTACTCAGGGGCTCTTAGTGCATGGTTTCGGCTAAAGTATCCTCATCTGACATGTGGAAGCTTAGCAAGTTCTGCAGTTGTTCTTGCTGTGTATAACTTTACAGATTTTGATGTCCAGGTTTAAGTAGTTTTTAAGATATTTTTTAAAAACCAATAAGGTTGATTACTGTTTGAATGGTTTAACTTATGCTGATTCATCGATGTTTAATGAAACAAGTAATTCCTACATATATTTTGAATGGTCTTGTAGGTTGGGTTGTCTGCAGGGCCTAAATGTAAGAGGGCATTGCAAGAAGTAACCAAGCTTGTTGATGAGGCTTTAGCTGCTAATGCCGAAGCTGTGAAGTCTCTCTTTAATGCGCAGAAGGTAAAGTTCAAATTGAATAAATTTTTGAGTGATGTTTAAATACAAACATTTGTAAGGTTTCACCAGTATTTTATTTTAAGTTCATGAATTTCATTTGATGTACTACAAGGTAAACTTCAAAATAAAAGTTATCTCTCACAAATCTGTGAGTGATGCATTTACCCAAAGTTTATTTCTTATTATAAAAAAGTATTTGTAAGATCGTACCAGTATTTTGACATCTCCTATTTTAAATTTATAAATTTTATTTGATGTGCTACTTAACATCTTTCTTGACTTGTTGGTTTTGGTTTCCACTGCCGTATGTTTACAAAATTCTTTTAATTTGGGTAACATCATTTGCTTGACTTAGAAATCAAAATTATATCATCCGCAAAACACAAGAAGTTCAATGGCATTTGCAAAAGTGACTTTGGTTTACATCGATATTACCATTAAATTTAAAAGCAGCTTCACTGTTCATGTTTTGGGCTTCTTTTATTACTTCTGCATGTAGTTTCTTTATGGGAGCTAGAGGTTTTTCTGGTATATAATGGTTCATCAATCATTTTTAGATTTGTTCTGATTACTCCAATCTTAAGCTTTGGAAATATAAAAAAAGTAAATAAAAGGTCTGTTTTCCTGATCTTTTGTTTGCTCTATAAAAGTTTGCTGAATTTGAATAAATGTGTAAAAATAACATTCCTAATAGTTGTAGAAGTACTTCCCAAACCTTCTGGACAATGGCCAGCTCAAGTAGCAGGATGCGATTGTGTTGGTAGACTCAGGTAGTACCATAGATTAAAAATGTGAATTGGGACAGCGATGCAGACAATTCCGGATCATGATTTGCAAAAACATGTATCAAATCAAATCAGAATAATGATTTCAAGTACATCATGATCCACAAAAAATATACATGATTAAAAATCATGATTTTGGAATCAGATCTGCACCATTCGATAGTTCTGTATGACTTTGGAATCAGATGTGCACAATTCCATAGTTCTGTACAACTTTCTTATAGCCTTTCTGAATTTATGTCCTTTTGCAGTCAGTCTCATCTACAGAAACTGCCAAAATCAGGTGAAATATGAACGATGTCAATGCTGGCACTATTCATGGCAATGCGCCATGGTTCAGACATCAGCTTCTATCACTGTTGTTGCAAAGTGTGGTCTCGTTCTTGTGTCGATGGTTGCAATAGTGCTTTCTTCGGTGTATCAATGATTTTGACATTGTTTTCAATTGCATTTGTGATATTTTGGTGGTAAAGACTGTTGCAATTTGGCACCCTGTGTGTTCTTACGACTGGTTTCTATCAATGTGAAAGCCTATGGCTGCCGTTGGTGCTGCAAGCAACGTCAGAATGCTAGTTTTACCAACAATGTTGAAGCTACATTTCATTGAGGCTTATTTCTGTGTTTGAAAAAATAATGAGTATGGTGCTATTGAATGGTTATTTGATTGATCTTATTGTTGTAACAAAATGAAGAATGAAGAAGGTCACATGTTATTTCAATTTTATTTATAGAAGGCCAAGCTGCAAACACTTCAGGAAGGTAAAGCGCACCCTTTCCAGCTGTGGTAGACTCAAACATGAAGTTTCCCTCATTGAACTTAAGAGGGGCGATCTGTAAATTTGAATTTTCCACCCCAGCAAGCATTATGGCTTTCCTGGCTGAAGAAACTTTGCTTTCAACCACAGATGACATTCTGGCTAGATCGTCTTCCCTTACTTTAACCTGGAGAAAATTGTATGAATGCTCCTTTCAAACTGTATTACAGTACAAAGTATGGCCAGCAGCAACAAAAGAACCTCTTTCACTGCCTTTTGGACTTTTTCACAAGCCCATGCACATAGGCAACAACAAGAAAAACAAATTTTAACTGCACTGTAGGTCACAAGCGATCACTTTCTGGCCCCATAATCCTTCACATGTGGGGCTGTAATACACCCAGTCCAGAAATACATTGGTTGCACGACTAGAATTAATGAAAAAATCCATGCACTGAAATAAATCATAGGATGATTTTCCTAGGTTCTGTCTCCTTAAAAGTAAAAAATGAAGAATGAAGAGGATCTAAGAGGAAGAAGAGAAACAATATCTAAGCAATTTAGCACTCTGGTACCATGAAAGCGGAACACGAGAACCAGAAGAGAAACATTATCTAAGCAATTTAGCACAATGGTACCATAAAATCACTTAGATATTGTAGCAGAAAATGGAGAGAAGAGACAATTGGCTGATAAATGGGTGATTTAATACTGGTTCATCTATTCAGTTTATTACATGGCTTGGCTAGCATCGATGATGACTACATGTGGGATTCATCCACATTCAGAAATAAATAAATAATTGATAGACAGAAAAAGGACTTCAACCTAGGACCTGTTTAACTCTGTTTTTTCTCACTTTCAACATGTTATGTACTGTTCTTTTTTTTTTTTATAGAAAAAGTTGGGAATATATTACAGCCAAAAAATGTTATGAATAGCCGGTGAAAAACCCACCAAAAGGGGGAGGAGAAACACCCAAGCGGGGAAAGAACCCCCAAGAACCAAAAAAGAAAGGAACCCTGAGCAATATTTGTGGGCAGAAAACAAAAGCAAAAAAGGTCCTCTCCGGGGGCACACGGGAATGCAGGTCCAACTCAAAACCATAGCCTAGAAAATCCAAACACCTAATTGAAAAGCCATGTTTAAACAGAAAACAGTCAATCATCAGAGCGGACAGGGGAGTCTAGTGTAGGGGCCATACAGCCTGTCTTGCATGTGGACCACATCCAAAATATTCTAATTGACTTTTGGATTTCACAAGGACAACGACTCTTCTCTTTGAGCCTGGGCCTCTCCGGTAAGGTTTTTGGCGTTGTCAGGATGGAATCTATTGGAGGTGATCTGAATAAGTTTCTGAAGACTAGCCCAAGAAGCATTTCGGTTGATTCCCATAACAACATAAGAGCACTTGCCCATCTGAAGCCATCGTTTGCATTCAATTCATGTGCCACATCCTGACTGCTCTTCATCTGTTTTTCTTCCAGGAAGGTTCTGACCCGTTGGGCCTCCTCTTGGTCCTCCCTAACCAATTGCTTTTCTTTCTCCCTGTGGAGATCTTCCTTGATTTCTGCCCTGAGCTGGTCTACGAGCACATTGTGAAGTGCTATTTTTTTAATCATTTGCTGGCGGTTTTCCTCCTCTTCTCTTTCCTAGCAGCGTAACTCCTCCTCTTGCTACTATGCCCAGTCTTCTTGCACCCTTCTAGTCATCTCCTTAGCCCACCTGGCCTGTTCTCCTGCCCTAACCTGCTACTGCACCCTAACCTGCTACTGCACCTCTGTAGTGGCCTTACTAAGTTCAGCAGTGAACTTAGCTTCTAGCTCCTTCCTGATTCGCAGCCTGTTATAGCCACTGTTCAAAGCAATGTTGTTGATCGGCCGTTGGTCTCTGTCAATCTGAACCACTCTCACCAGGCCCCTCCTCCAAACCATCATCAGTCTGTCCCCCTCCAAAAGGGGACACTTTTTGTATGTTTAGACCATGTTAAAGCAACGTGGTCTCGTCATATACTGTTCTTAAAGAATTTTATTTTTTGAGCAAGCTAATGGCTTAGCACAGAATTGTATTTATCAGAAACTCTAACATAGCCAATCAGCTCTCAGTTTATTTTTTATGAGTTTTTTTTCTAATTTAAACGTACATTGTTCCCTATTAATGTATCCGGTTTGTTGCCTTCAAATTTCTAGATTTCTATAAAGTCTTATTGGTGTGGGGAAACCGTTGCAACGATATTTACTTTTTCTCTAAATGAGGAACCTTTTAGTAGTTTTTCTCTGAACATCTGATAATTATGTTTTGAGAGATATCTAACAGTTAGTAACATTTGACACACTGGCAGTTGCAAAATAATGGTGACTTTCTATATCTATTAGCTGATGCAGCAGCTCAAGCGGTATAATCCTTTCTATTCCAATGATACATGATTTCTGTTTTTAATTATTAGGGTAGCTATATCAAAGATTCATTGTAAAGTTTTTTTTTGGTGGCCATTTTTTACATGCCTTACTACAGTTTCAGTATGGAAACCCTGATGTACTTTGCTCTCCCCTTGTTGATGCAAACTCCTCAGGAAAAGATTTGCTGGTATGCAACACCATTAATTTACGTTCATTTCCATACTTTCATATGGATGATATGCTGCAATTTTAGGAAGTTAACATTGAGTATTATCACTTTGTAAATATTTACCTGTTATTTCAATGACGCATTGGATGAGACATACTTGTCTGTCCATGATTGAAAACGAAATATTGGTTTCTCTATAGCTTGTTAATGCTAATTATTTGTGATTTTGTGCTGCCATTGCTTCTTCGAGCATAGTTCATGGCTCATACATTTTTCGTCTTGTGCAGCATGCTTATGCCAATTATGTGAAAACCAACTTCTTGGGTTCATTAGCATCAGTTGAAGAATATGACCAAGAGTCACTGAAAAATACAACTGCAGATCCTTACAATGTTGTCCATGGTGACTCTTTAGTACCTGTTAGAATGAAATTATCCTTTAAAAATATTTTGTAAACATGATTTCCTGAAAAGCATCTGTGCATTGATAGTGATGCTTCCCACTCTACTTTCAGGCACTCGGTTATGGTGGTATCAGGTTTGCACTGAAGTTGCATATTTCCAGGTTGCACCAGCCAATGACAGCGTGCGCTCTGCTAAAGTGGATGAAAAGTAAATAAATCAGTTATTTTTATATTCATATTGGAATATATTTTGTTGCACCTTCAATTAAATTTATCCAAAGGTAAGCTTGTATTGCTTAGCTACACATGCATTTATGCATTTCAAATACAGCTATTAGGAAAAGAGGAATCCTAGATTTCAAATCAGTCTGAATAGCGACACTGTTAGTAAATAGGATTTGAGATCCAAATGTTTATTAAATTTAATTAGTGTGGTTTTTGTGACAACGTAAAAATAGATTGTGCTTGTGAATAGCTGGCTCCTTCTGTTAAAGTGGCTCTCCATTCCACCGTTTATTGTGTCAATATATCAGTAAGAACATCTCACTTTATATGCTGGATTTAAGTAGTCCCCTTTGAATGAACATGAAACTTCAATTCTATAACCTGGATTCACAGTGGGTAACATAACATAATCCGTGAGAGATCTGATCATTTGAGATAGTAAATTTGAGATGAGCTGAATAAATTCAGGTAGCAAATTATCACCTTGATTAAACTTGGCATGGTTGAAGAGCTCCTTGAGAATCAGGAATGTGGAAATGTCCTGTTTCCCTGAAAGAGTTTGGGAACGTGAAGTTTATTTGAAAGTAAGGGACACAAAAGTTTTATAATAATGTCAAATAATAGAGAAAATAAATGTTAAATATAACATGAATAATACATAAATATTTTCTTGAAAATTAGTCAGCGAGGCATAGCTCACTTGGTATGAGCAAGTGGTTTGTGGTTTGCATGTTACTAGTTCAATCCCAAGGGGTATGTTAATATATGTGCTACGTTTTGCATGGTTAAAATACACGATGGGACTATGGCATCTGGCAAATAGCTGATCATAGTAAATCAATGTGAAAGACTTTGCCTACCTTAATGGATTAAACCATGTTCATGGGATAGACGTACTAAGATGATGACATATGTTGAAAATTAAAATAGAATGTAATAATGTCATGCTAAAAGACTTCAGTATGCCCTAGTTCTCTAAGACAACAGTATTATGCCATTAACTTTTATTAATCAAAAATCAATGTGGTATAATCTGTATTCTTGTCAACAATCCTATCAGGGGCGAAATCAGCAGATAAAGGCACATTCATAGGATCAAAATTTATGTGGTTGCAACTATTGATTAGTAGGTTGTTCCTGATTTTTGTGGATCAATATTCCTGTGAAGAGTTGATGTCTTTTTCATTGAAAATTGCATTGTTCCTCCATTTTAATCATGCTATGAGGAGAATGAGGTTTTGACTGCTTGATGGAATTAATTTTTTTCTTCCTGATGGACAAATGAACAAGTTGTCATGTATTTTCTGCTGATTATAGAAAAGCAACCTATGCAAAAATGTTGAATTATAGTGTAAAATGAAAGCTCATATTCACTAAACATGAATTTAGTTTCATAAGTTCACAACCAAAAACTACATTTCTTGCCTAGTAATTCTTTAACTTAGTAGAAATGATATGCAAAATGGAAGTCCACAAGCAAGCTTTTTCAATTTTTTTAAAAATATCCCCATGCAACTTTAAAAATCCAACATGTTCTCCCTAATAAAGCTCCTAGAATTCAGATTTTGGCTTTGAATCATTAAAGTCATTATGCACAAATGCAACCCAACTTCATCTAGATTGTTTAATCATCTTCATTGTTGTGGAACTTGTAACAACTATTAGGATTTCTTTGTCATCACAAGGGTGTGGCCTCTTTTCTCTCTGCCTCCTTGCATACTATTCTCTGGTAAAAGCATATGCATTCATTTGCAATGGAGTATCAACAGAACTTTATCTCTTGATAAGAATTTCTATCATTTTTTCCAACCTTTTCTTTTCTTTCATTGTGTACACTATCATAGGGTTTCATACATTCCTCCAAAATGAGCATTTGTATTAACATTGTATAAATTCAATTATGGACTGAAGTACATTTACAAGGCAATAAATTAGAACAAGTTAAAATCTAAAATGATAATAGTAAAATGGTTCCATGGCTTAATTATTCTGACCATTATTTCTTATCTAAACATTCTACCATTAGTTTATGCCCAAAAATATCATCTTTAATGCTGCCATGTTCAAATTCTCTCTCTAATTTTTGCCAACTTGAGCACTTGCTTTAGATCATTTGTTTCATTTTTCACTAAGAACTGATTTCCCAAGGGGTTGAGGAGTGTTCTAAGCATTCTTCTTAGCATAATGGAAACAATGCTGCATATGTGATTGTTACCAAGAAAAGTAGAGATCAGGAAGGCAAAAATAACAATCAATGAAAAATGAAAGATAGGACCCGCACCCTTGCTCATAGGATTTTTAGGCCAAGGCTGCAACCACTACAATGGTTATAGGTGATGGCAGGGAAGTACCAGAGGTGGGAGGCTAGTTTGCATGATTCACATGTGTGGAGGTCCATCTGCCAACATGTCAGAATGGTGATGCCTTGGGGTCTCTTGGGGGTGCCAAAGGATCTTATTAATCATAAGTTCCCCACAGTCCATGGTTGGGGAGAATTATGGAAGGGTAAGCTTCCAAAGAAAATCAAAATTTTCTTATGGCTAATACAACATTCTGCACTTCTTGTGAAAGCGAAGCTTAAACGATAGGGAGTTAATGTTGAGGACACATGTCCTATGTGCATGGCCATGGTGGAAACACAAGAGCACCTCCTTTTAAATTGCACTTTCACTAGACGAGTTATTTGGGTCGTGAATATTTGACAATTTGAAAATTTTTGATGATTCGGTGGCTACGGCGGTTCTCTGGGTGTTGTGGAAAGCGCGCAATTCTCAGGTGTTTCAGGGTGCTGCGTTGCCCCTACTAGTGCAAATTGTTGCCTAGGGCATCAAGCTAGGGTGGAAGTAAAGATGGCTATGGGGGTGACGTTGACAGTTGAGCCTAGTTCTGATGCTTTTTGGGCCAATCTAGCACTTTGGGAGTTGGTGCAATGGGCTAGATGGGCAAAGCTTCTCCCTCGAATGCAGGGAGACGTGGATTTGGCGATTGAAGGCATTTTTAGGAATTGGATGAGTAATGTCACTCAATTTAGGGGGGTGCGTATCACTCTGCTTGTGGAGTTGGTGGTGATGTTGCTGGGCCTACCTTTGGACAGGGAGGTCATCCTCGTGCATGGGAGGGGGTCACAGAACCCCATGGACTTTTTCTCTAGCCCCATTCCTAGGACGAGGAGTGGTCAAGTGTTTGTGATGGATGTTGCCTGCCTTGTGGCAGGACATCATGGAACTAATTGAACGATTCTTCGTCTAGTTAGGTAATGTTTCCAAGTTGACAGGACTACACTTCACCTTCATGGGGTGTTTGCGGGGGGATTTGCAGGTCAACTTATTGGTGGGGTTGGCACTCCGGTTTGATCTTAGCACTGTGGCAGGTGGCGGTTGTGGGGGCTTCCTTAATAGGAGGTGGGGCTATGGTAGCTTCCTCTTTAGGGGGTGGGGCTCTGACGTGCAGGGTGTATGTGCGAAAGCAGATGAGATGTCTGGGGCCGGTGGTCGTGGAGATCTTCAGTGGATCATAAGGTCATGAGTTTTGGTTGGGGGGGGGGGGGGGTG
>MNCI01023131.1:115416-138044 GCA_015680685.1 Gnetum montanum | reverse complement strand
GGTTTGCCACCTGGGAAAGTAGGTTCATGACTGAGGAGAAATACAAGAACTTCCAGTAGGCTATAGGCTTCCTGTCTTTAGAGGATCAGGAAATTGTTGGTACGATGCATAGACAGGAAATGCCTTATTGCACCTACAGTTAGTAGATCATATCTGAAAATACACTAGAGAAGCTCTGGAGAAATTATTAGAATGCTGTACCATTTGTAATCTCTTGTACCATAATTTGTGTTTCTTAGTAATATAATCCTGACTACTTTCTCAAAAAAAAAAATAAAAAAAAATATTAGAATGCTATAGATCTGAATAAAATGTTAAGAGCAGAAAATATTGCGCTATAGCAAATCAAATAGACACTGTAAATCACTGAAAAAACCACTGTAAACTCCAGCATATGTTTGCTGTAAAAATAGAATGAAAACAGTGAAAGAAAATAGCACAAGATCACAAAGATTTACATGGTTTGGGCCCCTTTTACCCTACCTCCACGACAATGCTGATTTGCCTTTTGTTTTTCTCAAATGTTAAGTACACAAGCCATCCTTATAGCTTTCCCAAGCACCCAATCTGTTACTCCAATAGATCTCAGATCAACATAAAAAAAAAACTCTCATCTCCAAGGTAAAACCTTAATACAATGCTTCCACCACAAAAACACACACACCTAAAGGCTACCCCAAGCCTTCTATTTACAAGGAAACATAAGGACCAAACCCCAATCCTCACACACACATCCCCACATAAACATCACTTTACAAACTGACCCCTTTTAAAAACATAAAAGGAAATACAACAAATAATACTAATAATATATTTGTCTTCATTTTTCCAACAAACTCCCCCTTGAAGACAAATCCAACTAGTCTTCAAGAGATGTGTAGTTTTGATTAAGCTTAAGCTATTCCAAGTTTCTTCCTACAAAAAATGTGTTTTTCAGCTATCACTGGTTTTGTTAAAGCATCAGCAACGTTAAGCTTTGTATGGGCCTTCTGAACATGCACCAAGCTATATTCTATGATTTCTCTTATGAAGTGGGACCAGATATCTATATGTTTTTTCCTAGCATGAAAGGCAGGATTCTTTGCAAGATGGATTGCACTCAAATTGTCACAAAACACAACATACCTTTGTTGTTTTAATCCAAGAGATTGCAAGAATATCTTCATCTATAACATCTCCTTACATGTTTCTGTGAGGGCTACATATTCTGATTTAGTTGTAGATAAAGTTACTAGTGGTTAGACATGACAACCAACTCACTGCTGAACCACCAAAAATAAATGTGTACCCTGTAGTGGAACTTCTTCAATCATGATCAACATCAAAGTTTGCAAAACCTTCAATGTGCAGATTAGCATCTCCAAAACACAAGCCATGTGTTTTTGTGCCCTTTAAATATTTTAGAATCCATTTAACAGCCAGCCAGTGATTCCACCCATAGTTGTTCATAAATCTACTAACTACTCCAACAGCATAAGCAATATTAGGACATGTACAAACCATGGCATACATCAATGACCCAACAGCAGAAGTACATGGGACGTTTTTCACCTTTTCAAAATCCTTTGACTTTGGACAGTCCTCCTTTGATAAATTAAATTGTGTTGAAAGAGGTGTACTTGCGGGTTTTGCATCTTCCATATTGAAACATTTTAGAACCTTTCCAATGTAATCTGCTTGACTCGGCCACAACTTCTTCATTTTTCTGTCCTTGTAAATATTCATTCCAAGAATTTTCTTTGCTTGTCCCAAATCCTTCATAGCAAATTCTTTGCCCATTTCTAGTTTTAGATGTTTTATTTCTGCCATGTCATTTCCAGCAAGTA
This sequence comes from Gnetum montanum, assembly GCA_015680685.1. Lineage (NCBI taxonomy): Eukaryota > Viridiplantae > Streptophyta > Gnetopsida > Gnetales > Gnetaceae > Gnetum > Gnetum montanum. The sequence goes on along the minus strand of MNCI01023131.1, from coordinate 136,218 downwards.
ACATATCATCAACATACAACAACAACATTGTAAACTTACCTGAAACATCTCTAGAAAAATACAAAGTGGTCCAGATTGTTTCTTTGATAATTCAGCTTCTTCATGAAGGTATCAAACCTTTTATACCACTGCCTAGGGGCTTGTTTCAGACCATATAAGCTCTTTTTCAGTTTGCAAACCAGACTTGAACCATCTTGTTTTTCATACCCTTTTGGCTGTTTCATGTATATTTCTCTCCTCCAAATCTCCATGGAGGAATGCTATTTTTATGTCAAGCTGTTCCAATTCTAAGTCCATGTAGGCCACCAAAGATAGCACTAGACATATAGAAGAGTGTTTTACCACTGCAGAAAAAATTTCTTGAAAGTCCATGCCTGGTTTCTGTGCATAGCCTTTCACCACCAACTTGGCCTTGAAATGTTTTCCCCCATTGGCCTCTGTTTTAATTCTGTATAGCCACTTGCACTCCAAGGGTTTTCTCCCTTTTGGCAACTAAACTAGCTCCCATGTTTTGTTTTTCTGAAGTGATTCCCATTCATCATTCATAACTGCCTTCCACTTTGCACATTAGTACATGTCATGGCTTTCTCCATTGTTTCTGGTTCACCACTATCACTGTAAAGTACATAATTCAGCAAGGGAGAGTACTTGTCAGGAGGTTTGGTAGCTCTTGTTGACCTTCTGACCCAATGAGACACATCTATAGCTTGTTGTTCATCATCTTCTTCCTCATTTCCTTGTCCTCCAATTTCTTCTTGCTGTCTTGAGTTCTCAGCTTGCTGCCATGTAATTTCAGCATGCTGTCCAATGTTTCCAGATCTGAAAAGTTCATGAATTTCATCATTTTCAATTTCTTCAGTCACCCTAAAAGGAGTTCTCATGTTGTCTGAGCCATTGCTGTCCTTATCTTTCATTTGCAGCTCACTAAACATCACATGTTCTTTGAATTTAATGTCCCTTGATCTCACTACATGTTTCAATTCAGGATCCCAAAGTCTGAATCCTAAATCGTCTTCTCCATATCCAACAAATATGCAACATTTAGCCCTATCCTGCAGCTTAGTTTTGTTCTCCTTTGGAATATGCATAAATGCCTTGCATCCAAAAATTCTTAAATGATTGTATGAAATGTCTTTACCTCTCCAAACAGCTTTTGGAACAGCATTATCAATTGAAGAATGTGGAGACTTGTTCATCAAATATGCTGTAATCTTAACTGCCTCTGCCCAAAATATCTTAGGTAGGCTAGCATCTAAAACCATTGTTCTAGCATGATCCAACAATGTTTTGTTGCATCTTTCACCAACTCCATTTTCCTGTGGTGTACTAGGAGGGGTACGAATTTGTCCAATTCCTTTGCTGTTGTAGAAATCAGCAAATACTTTAGAAGTGTACTCCCCACCGTTATCAGTTTGCAAACTTTTTATTTTCACACTTGTTTCATTTTCTACTCCTGTAACAAATATTTTGAAAACTGAAAACACTTCATCTTTTGATTTTAGCATATAAAACCAAACTTTTCTTGTACAATCATCTATGAAAGTCACAAAATAAACAAATCCACCAAGAGAAATGGGAGTCATAGGACGACAAGCATCAGAATAAACCAATTCTAACTTATTTTTCTTTTTGCTGTCTAGATCCCTATGGAAGTTTACTCTCCTAGATTTTTCAACTAAATAGTCTTTGCAATCAGTTTGGGCATAAGAAAATACAGGAATGAGAGATTGATTTTGAAGTCCCTTTAAGCCTGACTAGCCAATGTATCCAAGACGTCTATGCCACACTTCAGAACTTTCTACATCAGAAATTGCTGCAATAGAGTTGCATAAATTTGCCATCAATGTATATAAGTTGCACTCCTTCTTTCCTTTTAGAATGGTCATGATTCCCTTGGAAATCCTCCAATGTCCACCTCCACTACTAAAATTCAGACTTGAATCATCTAGTTGTGGAATTGAAATAAGCTTCTTTGTGACTTTAGGAACATGTCTAATGTTATCTATTGTCACCTTTGGCATCCCTGCTTGTTGCAGGCTTATACTTCCAATTCCAAGAACTTTCAAAGCTTTTTCATTTGCAGCATATACAAAACCATATTTAACTTCATGATGTAAAACAAGACTTATTTGGACAAATGTGAAAGGAGGCACTTGAGTCAATCATCTAGATGTCATTGCTATGTCCATCTGCCACCATTGTACATAGTTCTTGAACCAAGAAACCAACGTTTTTGTTAGCTGCATTTACCTTTGATGTTCCTTCTTTTGACTTCTTCTTCTTTCCTTTATCTTTATGTGCTTTCCGTGCAAAGCAGTCCTTTTTCAAATGACCTTTCTTTTTCTAGAACCAACACTCTTGAGTTTGAGTTTTGCCATGTGATACACCTCTGTTCTTGCTTCTCCCCCTACTTGGGAAATGTCTCTTACTTCTCCCTCTTTCCTTTGCTACATGAACATTTCCAAATCTAGAAGACTCATCTACTCTTCCTTCTGAATCCTGAAGGGTAGACATGACCTGTTCAAATGTCATAGATGAAACACTCATAGAAGTAGTAATAGATGTCACAATTGTAGACTAGGAATCAGGTAAGGAGTTTAACAAAGCATAGGATTTAACTAAATCTAGAATAACAATTTTATATTCTTCCAACTTATTCAGATTTTCCATCAACTCATCCAAATGATCTTGGAAAGATGCATTAGATCTCTTCTTGCATCTAAAAAACTTTCTAATAAAATATGACACGTGAGATAAAACGCATCCCCCCATAAACATTAGTTTACAAACTGATCCCTTTTAAAAACATAAAAGGAAATACAACAAATAATACTAATGTATTTATCTTCATTTTTCCAACAATTTTTTGTAAAGGTGTTGCTTGTTAGATTTTGTAGGTTTCTAGTTTTGGGTTATGAAGGAAATGTTGGCCATATGCACTGCCCCTTGGTGGTACTTTTAGTGGTGGTGTCTGGGGTTATTCTCCCCTATTTGTGTTTGAACCAATTGTAGCTAGGGGTTTATTTCCCCCTAATTCTGTTTCTTTTTGTGACAAGGAATTCCTCACCCCTTGTTTTGGTCTCCATGTAATGTCTTTCTTGTAATATAAATTACTTGACCTTTTTTCAAAAAAATAAAAAGAATAATAGGATAATAACTCTTTTTTTGGCTAAAATGTTAGTTAAATATCATTAAAAATAAAATCATATACAAAGCCCAAGGGGGATGAATCCCCAAGACGTGATGATGGTAGGGGAGAGAAACCCTTGAGAGGGGGGTAAAAGTCCCCAATCAATGAACAAAAAAGAGATGAACACCCCCCAAAGGGGTGTGAAACACCCCCAAAAGAGCGACAAGACCCAAAAATAAAAAATCAGATATGAGAGAGACATATCTTAGAATCTCACAATAAGTGAAAAAGGAAAACTGCATAGTGCCAAGGTTATTGGAATTGTTGCTTTCAAACCCAAACCCTAAGAAACCCATGGCCTACATTGGGCAACTCCTCTTAGTTCTTGTAAACTTCACCATCAGATGGGTCTGGGAAGTTTGGTGCAAGGACATTGCGACCTTTCCTGTAAGTGGACCACATCCAAAATAGCCTTGCAGTATTCTAATGTAATGAATGCCACAACCTCTGAAATTCTTTGTATTGCTTCTTTCTTTGCTTTATGGCTTTTTCCTCTAGGTTTGTGGCCTTATCTGGGTGGAGCATGTTGGATGTTGTTCGTATAAACCTCCATAGCCCAACCCATGAGGCATTGCGGTCAATCCTCATGACCATATTTGGGCACCTTCCCATAGGAACCAATGCCTAGCATTGGGTTTGTGCGTTGTGCCTTGATTTATCTTCATTTGTTGTTCCTCTAGGAAGGCCCTAGTCCACTGCTCGTCCTCTTCTCTTTTGACTCACTCCTATTTCTCTTGTTGTAGGTCTTCCCTGATTTGCTCCTTGAGCTAGTCCTCCATTGCACTTCTAAAGGCAATGTCCTTTAAGTCCCTTTGGTACTGTTCCTCCTCCATGGCCTCCTTGAATTGCTGCTCTTTTGTAGTTGCTTGGCCTTGGCTTCTTGTTCATGTCGTTGGAGCTCAACCTTCCATTGTGCCTATTCCTTTGCTTTCACCTTGGCCTAAACCTTAGTGGTGACCTTGCGGAGGTCAACCTCAAACTTACATTGTAGCTCCTGGCAGATTTGATCGTCGCCCATCGAGAGTTGTTTCTTGAAGCTTGGTTGTTGGCCAATAGTAGAGCCCTACTAGTTAGAGCTCTATGCAACCACAGTGGACCCCTCCCACTCATCCACAACAGCCTACGTAGAGGAGGGAGACTCTCCCTCTTGTGTCAGTCTTTGCCTTGCATATACAACATATTAAGAGGAAGGCTTTACCATTGGTAGCACTCACAATTGTGTAGCACTCCATAGGGCTAGGATTAGGTCAAGTGGCGTCCCCTTCTCCCCTGATGGAGAGAGGTCAAGAAGAATTTTGGTAAGTTTGTTGGTTGCCCTAGCTTGCATGTAGCGAAGAAAAGCGAAGTGTGCACCCCTGTAGCTTCTACACGTTACCATATTGAACAAAAAATCATTCCACAAGCTCTGTGGCCTCCTGCCACAATGGAAGGAGAGCCAATTCGGGGACTTGGCCACTCCCAGTTTTTGGAATTTCCCCAACAAAGAAATCCTCAGTGTCGTGGAGCCCTTGCCCTATTGGCAACATAGTCTTCCCTGCAGCTAGGAGGCATACGTACTCAATGATGGTTGTTTTAGTAAGTTGAATGTGGACACTATGGAAAGTTGTAGTGTCTCCTCTCCATCATGTATAGAACAGCACGTTTGAGAGGTTTGGGTTGCTGACAAGAAGGGGAAGGAGGTCACCCCACCTCATCTGCACCACCATGCTCAATAGCACCTAGTTACCCTTGAAACACTCACAATTAGACTCAAAGATTGGGGTAACTCCCATTGCATCTGTAGCTTAAAGCTTGTGAATGTGCGAGGCAATTTGTTTCGGTGGCCTGAGTGGGGAGGCCTAGAATATCTGGTTGTTCCTTGCTCAATTGGAGAGTCCCTACAAAGAGGCTATGTAGGCATAATGCCTGTAGTTGTCTAGATTGTTTTAGTGAAGGGGCATAGAAACATGTGTTGTATGGTTTCTATGGTGTCATGGTAGAGGGGGCAATTGTCATTAATTGGAAGGCTGTGTTCCTAAAGCAAGGCCTAAACCGGAATAATAAGCCATAGGAAACACTTGATTGTTTTGGATAGTTTACCTTTTCAAACACTCTTCTACCCTTGGACTATAGGGTATTTATGCTTCATCATTTCCCGCAATGGTACCCCTAGGAGCCCCATCTGTGTTAGGTTTTGAGCATATGAGTAGAGATTTTGCCATAGGTGGGAGTGGTGTGGCAACATCCCATGGGTGATATTTCCTTCAAAGTATAGCTGCCTAGTGTGCCCCAACATCATCCTACAAAAAAAAAAAGATTAATAATGGATTGGTATTCCATTAGGATAATATCTTCAAAGCTTGTCACCTTAACCCCTTTGATTTTTTAAGCAATGCCACCTTTTCCCAGCAAACAAGGTGCATTTGGTCACCTTCCTTTCCACCCGACCATACGAAGCTTTAGATTATTTGGTCGACTTTGGTGATGACCCCTTTGGGGGGTACTACTATTGAAGCAATGAATTTGACCATGGCAAAAAGAACCGAAGAGGAGAGCTGCCCTTTTCTTGTAAGGAAGCAAGAGGTCTAGTGTTGCACCTAGGTTTGAATGTTCTGGATTAGATGGGTGCAAGTCAGCTTTCGGTTCTATTCAAAGATGGGCACCCTCAAGTATGAGTCGTGAAGAAACCCTTGTAAAATTCCCAGTGTGCATCATATGTTTCCTTTAACTGCCATATTTGTATAGAAGAAGTGTGCTATAGATTTGTCCTAGTTAACAGTAAGTCAAATCTCATGGGACATTCTTCGGAGGGCTTCGGCCATGGCCTTTTCCTGCAGCATTGCTGCCCTAGTGATCAAATATCATATCATCTGCATAGTGTTTGATGATATAGGTGATCCCTTTAATGTTCAGTCTGCGAACTCATTTTGCCTTGCCGTATGAGTTCATAGTGTCCATGGCTATGATTAATAGGTACAGTGAGAGGGGATCCCTTATGCAGGGAAGAAAACCCTCACAATTGACCATTAATGTCAAATGAGGATGCCCTAATGTCAAATGAGGATGCCCTAGAAGCTTGAAGGTTTACACATAGGTCCACGAATTGGGTGGAGCCCTTTTCATATCATAATGTCCCTAAGTGAGCCCTAGTAAATTGCATCATATGCCTTAGCTATGTCTAGTTTGATGCACATACCTGAGAATTTTTCCTTCCGTACAGAGTGCATGATCTCCTGTAGCAATAGCAACAGTATCTGATCCTGGATATATGTCCCTTTGATGAAACCAACTTGCTGGATGCCCACCAGGGAAGGCATCAGTGGTTGCAACCTCATGACAAGGATATTTATGAATAATCTAAGTAGTGTATTGCATACTCCTATCGGTCTAAAGTGGGCTGGCTTAGAAGGTTGAGGAATTTTTTTGTATGAGCATAATTCTTGAGCAAGTGAAGCATGAGGTTGAAGGTGTCAACAATTTTGTCTCCTAGGATGTCATAAAATTCTCTGAGAAGCTCTACGGGCTACCCATCTGGTCTTGGGGCCCTATCTATTTTCAAAGATCTCAGGACCTCAGAGAGCTCTTGTTTGGTAATGGGAGATATTAACCTTTCCTTTTCTTGATCTTGGATGGCCCCTTGGATCTGAATGGAGCTAGGGGAGGGATCTCCCCTAGTCCATATTGCAAACCAGTATTGTTGTATAATGTGGGCTATGGTATGGGTGTCATGCACCATGTTTCCCCCTTGGGAGACAACATGTATCATTTTAGTCTCTTTGTTAGCTTTTGTTGCAGCGAAAAAGAATTTGGTGTTCTGGTCCCCATCCTTTAGCCATCTCCCCTGTGCTCTGTCTTTTCAGTACTGCTCTTCCTCTCCTGATAGTTTTTGTAGTTGGAAGAGGAGATTGTGCCCTTTCTCATCTAAGGATTGCCCCAGGTCATGTATGGCTTGGATATTGAGCAGTTATTCCCCCAGGTTAGCACGATGAGCTTTGAAAGCGTCTTTGTCCCCCTTTGCATTTTCTGAATCTTCTATTTGAGCAAGGCGAGTCCTTGTTTACGGAATTCCTGGGGGTTTGCCTGTGACAGATACCCCTTCCAGATATCTGATACAAGTTGCCTAAACCAAGGTTTAGTCAAACGTGACCGCCTGAGTTTGAAGGGCACTAGTTCAATCTTACCAGCATTGTGAATGGAACAAAGAAGCGCTCTGTGATCTGAAGCTCCTCTCATGCGCAGTGATAGCAGCCTCATGAGTAAGAAAAAGTGCCATTCTAACCCACACTCTGTTGATCCTTGACATCACCCGTTCATCCCTTTCCTGTTTGTTACTTCAGGTGAAGCAACATCCTCTGATCTTCACATCCATCATTTCAAAGGTTTGAAGATACTGCAGGGGCTCTTGGTTGCATGGGGGCAGGGTTAAATCTCCACGTCTTTTCCTAGGCGACCAATCACTGGTTGAAGTCCCCAGTCATAGTTGCTGGATAATAACTTAGTTATCTGTCAATTTGACTATTTGGTTAACATGTCTTTGTGATCTTCAATAGTTTTCTGAAATTGACATTGTGGCAATGATGATTCACAATGAACATCTGAATTTCTCAAGCATCTTTCACAAAATTTATCATTCTACTGCTATGCAAAATATCACAGCTGCAATTTCTGTGGGACTGCATGAGAGAGTGATGGTTGTCTTTTTAAGTTTTAGATTTATAGTCTTTGTCCACTGCAAATTGCTCCAGTAGAGTGTGATTTTGTTTTTGTTTTTTATTTTTTGGCTTGGTTTTTTTTCTTGGAATTGCAATTTCAGAAGATGTTAAAAAAAGACTGGAGAATTAAAAGTACATATAAAATGTTACCGAAATAACAACCGCTTGTTGGATAAGACCCATCAAAAGACAACATATTGACATAGCGCTTTAAAAATTCCACTAGTTCAAGCTATTTTCAGGGAGCGCATCCTAGCTTTCAAGATGTAACACTTCATCTGCTTAAAGAATAATCAATGTTAAGTATCTCATTGTATTGTCATAATATTTTAGCACTACATGGATTGTAGAATCTTGCGTAATGTAGGAAGCAGCATACACTGCTTTAGTTAGCTGTAAATGTTAACGGGTAAGTAATAAATACCTTGGTTGCATTTATTCAAGTTCTTAGACATTCTGGCTTAGAGGATGTTCACATTCAGGCCTGTGCTTATACGTGGTGCAATATGTGCATGCGCGAGCCTCATATTTGTCATCAACTTGACCGATCTGTAGGCAATATTTCTTTGTTATTGCAGGGTCCAAAATTCTGAACTATGCATCTTCTTTAATTGGAATCAGACCACTGGCCTATATTGGTCTGGAAACGTTATGTTGCAGTCTTCAACCACTCTTTTCTGTTTAGAAAATTGGTGGTTCAGAAAGAAAATCTGTCCAGAGTTTAGAATTGCTGGCATTGTTGTCTTGTTAAGATTAGCAAGAATTGCTGGACCAGCAAGGAAAAGAAATGGCTAGTTTAGCACAGTTTCATCAACGGGAACCACAATTTTTGGGTTCAGTCAGCAAAATTCTCAATTTTTCATGTCTATGCCACATCAAAACATAATGAAATAACTGTTAGGACTCTGGAAAATGATAAGACGAGATCGTGAGGATTGCTCTGGATTTTTATCAGAGTATTCTTGCTGTAGATGATATGGCTATCTGCATCACTCGTATATTCTCTGAGAATGATATCAAGATTCTTAAATGTGAGGTGCAGAATGAACTAAGACCATAGATAAAAGTGATGCAGCATAAATAGCTGTATGGTTATTTCTCTTTTCATGATGTACCAGGTGTTTTGAATCTTTGCCTGATATGGAGAGGCTTTGAAAAAGCAATGGTTGTGGCTCACATATGCCGGATTTGATGAGGTATACTAAATATAGTACTAAGAAAGGATATGTTTTAATGCATAGATATGATACTGATCTGGCAGTCTCCAAAGGGAGGATAGCAACGTTAATGCTCTGGCTTCTCCTTTTAATGTCTAAAGATGTGGACTGTGCACCAACCCGGGATTTTCTTATTCATTGTCCGACTGGATTGCACTCTTAACATGCGTCTGATATGCATGATAGAGCCTGAAACAGTGAGCCGTATCTTGTTTCACTGCCGATTTGCTGTTGTTTTCTGGAATTCTCTCTCCACTTTGGGCATATCAGTCTGCATTAAAATGAATTCTCTCTGCACTTGGGGGCGGCGGGTGGTGGGTGTTCAATAAATGCATCTAAAATGGATTTCGTTATATATAAGTTTTAAAACTCTTTTGATTTCATTTATGTGCATTCTAAATCTTACTTTTACTGATCTTCTCTAACCTTGTCCTAAGTTTTCAGTGGTCGGTAATTTCAGGTATCATTTAGACCTGTGTAAAAATGTGTTTGGAGAGGTCCTAATTCCTGAAGTTAAGACAACAAACAGATATTATGGCGGCACCGGAATTGCAGGTTAGCTTGATTTGAATAGCTTTTCCACAGTGGTATACTTGAAGTAGAGTAATTATATGCTTTGTCTGGTTTGATCAGTTACACCTATTAACAAGGTTTCCAGGTATATATGGCCTATTTTTAATGTCATCATAACAATGGAAACTATCCATCAGTACAATATTTATTTATTTATATAGATAGAAAACCATTTTACTTAGGTTTGATGTATGTAACAATCATCAAGACAATAACTCAAGCAGAAGCGGTTTGTTACGTTTGGAACTAAAATTTAGAAATAGGTATTCTCGGATAGACAGAGGGACTATTGCTAAAACTTTTACTAGAGCTTCAGCTGATGTTGTGAGATAGTGAAGGACTGCTGTTTGTGCTGTGCCCTCCTCTCCCCAACTTGATTCATAGCTACATCATTAATAAAGCTTTTTTGATGCTTAATTGCAATATTGCTTGTTTTCTTGTGTTCATCATCTTGGCCTTGTCCCAAAAATATAAGGTGGGCTACATAAGTTTTCTTTTGTCATCCATCTCTATCAAGAACTAAAGCTTTATCTATCTAGAGCTTTACCATATTTGCAACCTTTTTAATAGGTTCATTATATGATCTTTAAATAGGACAAAATCATCTAAGATACATTCAAGCTTATTTGTAATAGAAGTTACTCTAAGTCCTCCTTTAATAATTGTATTGTGCAATGTGTCTTTTGTAGAACCCCTAATAACTACCCTATAAAACAATCAATACAATTTTTTCCCTCAATCCTCTTCAAACATGGGGTTATGCTTACATTACCAACTAATAAGGATATGACTCATATAATGATGGCTTGATTATAGGGCCTATGTATCTCGTTCCCTCTTTAGACTTAAGAAGTTGTTGATGAGATGAGACCTTACCACTCATAATCCTAAGGATACATAACATCTATCTTTAGTAGTACTGTGATACCTTAAGGACTAGAATAGCCAAGGGTGATGGTTAACATTTCCCATCACTTAAGAAGCTAGAAAGCATCAGACATTTGTATGGCTTACTTGTTTCAAGTTTCATGTTACAAGTAGTACCAATGGATGTGGTTGGATGTACTAATCCTCCACCATGTTTATTCCAAACAAGATCATTTAATCTATAATAGGCTTCAAATAATGTGGTAGAGCATTTGACCCACCCTTACTTGAGAATGGAGAAGGGAAACATAGCATGTCACAATAGCGAGGTGAGGGGGGGATTGATTCGCCCTACACCCTCCAAGCTTGCTTGTGCATGAGTCAATTGATACTTTGAGAGATGAGGCCTTTTGGCGAAGCCAAGTCAATTTCATTTGGCCACCAACCTTGAGCAAATGTACATTACATTGTAACACTTCCCACCTTCCAAAGGTGCCTATAGGAAAGGCCAGATGCAGTGAAGCAACTGGGAGTGGAGTAAGGAAAAGAGACATAAATCTTGAAGCACATTGCAACCTACAAGTAGCACTAGCAAGACCCAACACAAGGGAAGGAAGTTGGGAGTCAGAGGATCCATAGTACCTACTAGAAAACTCATGGATTTGATGGAAAGGACTTGGCTAGCGAAGGGTAAGGGATCTCTTCTTTGCAATACGGGCTTTTTGAAAAAAAAAAAAAGCCCCCCTAATGATACATCGAATACCCTACTTTGCCCATGCAATGTGGCATTGCATTCCCATATTGAAGACCATCCAACTCGAAGAATCTAGTCACCATCCAACCATGAGTTGAGTTATTTTTGGGTTCTAAACTACACAAATAAGGCTTGGGTTAACCATCAATTTTGAACTACATCTCAATATGCCCCCAAGATAGGTGACATGGAATCATATGTGAGGTGGGTACACATTTATGAATGGTGCTAGCATCATTGAAAACTTTCAAGTGTTGTGCCACTCAACCTCATTGGGTTCAATGGCTCAGGATATTAAGCTAAAGTAAATATATGTATGGGTAGAATTGGAATTTGATGTTCATATGCACATCTAAGTCAAGGTGTATGCAAAATAAATGAACAATGCAACACATCTATTCAAGTTATAGGGATGAATATATTATTATTAATATGATTAGTTAATGATCCTTAGAAATACTACATGCTTCATACAATGCACACCAATGAAATGCATCATCCACCTAATTACTAAACGTGAACTTAGGTTAATTACTTATCCTAGGGCCCAAAGGGCTTTTAATCATAATTTATGTATGTTCATTTTATGAAAAGTAAATAAACATACATGATCACACATATTTTCTTTCTTTTCTTTGCACAAATAAACATACTCCCCTCAAACCTCCCCCCAAAGGAAATTGGGTGGCCTTTTGCCCCTTTTGGTTCTTCAGGCCCCTGTCCATGTTAGTAAATACTGAACTGATAGAAGGGGCATGCCCCATGGACCCAAATAGGCCGAACTTGCTTATAAATGATAGGGAAGTCTAGTGCAAGGGCATATGTTCCATTCCTGGCTATGGATTGCATCCAAAACAACCCTATGCTATTATGTATCTGCAAACACTGCAGCTTGTTGGAAATTCTTGAATGCTTCTACCTTCCTTGCACATTCTATTGCATCCCCTTTGCCATCGAGGTGCAACTCCTTCCCCTACCATTGAATGTGCCTGTGCAATGTCGTCCACGGCGTGTTGTGCCCAATGTCCATGATAACATAGGGGCATTGCCCTTGCCATAGCCAAACCCTTGCCGCCTTCGCATGCACCCAATCTATTTGTTGCCGGAATCAGCCCCGAATGGGTACCCCACCTTTGCCTATGCAACATGGCCAAGAAGAATTGGGGCAGATTCACCATGCACTCCTTGTGGAAGCATTACATGAGGGTGAAATGCACCCCCAATAGCTTCCATGCATTCCCTGAATGCACAAAAAATTGGTCCACCATGACCGTTGCATCTTGCCACAGTGGCTCAAGTGTTGACTTTGACACTTGACTGCTCCCCGTTTTTGGGATAGGCCCTAGAAAAAACTCTCGTGCATCCTACAAGCCCCTTCCTCGTAGAGAGACTTCCTCCCCAAGACCGGCACCTGAAGGTACTGCGCAATAGCCTCCTCCGTAAGATTGATGCGAACCCCTCGGAACACAGTACGGTTGCCCATCTAGTTGATGTAGAAAGCACCATCTTCCAACCCGGGATCTCTCTGTAGTTGAGGCAGCACTTCAACCCACCCAACCCTTGTGACTAGGTGCCACAACACCATTGCTATTAGAGCCTCCCTCCACAATCGGATTCCCATAGCAACAATCTGTGTAGGTGGTGGTAGCAGCACCCTTCGAAAAACTAGGAAGTTGTGCGCATGCCACAGAGCCCACAAAATTGCTGATGCCTGAGAATCCTTGTCAAGACATGTCTCTATGGATAAATTGGCTGCTCACCATACTTGTTGAGAAAAAGGGCAGTCTTAAATGAAGTGCACCATCATCTCCACCTCCACCATGCAAAGTGGACATGTGGTAGCCACTCGAACACTACGCCATTGTAACTCACTGTGCACAGGTAATGCCGAATTATGAGTCAACCACACAAATGCCTTAATTTTTTTGGGTAGTTGCCCCCTCCACACGTGTTGCTAGCCCCAAATTGTGGGGTATTTATGTTGTATGGGATGGGTTGGTGGCGCATTCAAAAGGCCCGCCGGTGCAACCATTTGCACGTGCAAGCATAAAGCTTGCCAAATTTTTGAAACATGCCTTCATGCTCCCAAGGTTGGTATTTCCGTTGAATGAGGGCAACCCATTGGGCAAGAGGAGAATCCTCCTGCAATAGTTAGTTTAGAAGCGCCTGATGCCCCATAGCAAGCAAATCCTAAAACTGCAATATTCCAAGGCCCTCAGTAGTCTTTGGGCAGGCAACCATATCCCAATTGACCAATTGCATCTAACGACCCCTCCTACCCCTCGACCATGTAAAGTCCCAGATGAGCTGATCAACTTGCTCAATGATGGCTGTTGGAGGGAAGGCCACCGAAGTAGTGTAACACACTACTTCCGCTAACATGATGTGGCCCAAAGCACCTTCCCTGCTCAAGATAAAAATTGAGACATCTAGTGCCCCACCTGCTCCTGAATATGATGAATGAGGCCTCCCCACACTTTCCTTTTATGCCAATCATATAGTGGAAGCTTGCGATAAGTATTGACCGTGGATCCAAGTAGAATCCCTAGCATGTAAATAATCCAACTCCAAACACCGGCCTTCGTGTTTAGAAGGTGAATTGCAAACTTACCCCGATTGATTTCCAATCCTAGCTCCTCCCCCATTCATTGAAGAGCCTTGTTAATTGCATGTGCTTGAGACACCGTTGCCTGAGAAAACAAAATGGTGTTATTTGCATAATGTTCCATCATGCAGGGCACACCCCCAATATTGAGGCCTCCGACCCCCTCAATTGTGCAGTAAGCACACATGTCATCCATCACCAGAATGAAGAGATATAGCGAAAGAGGATCCCCTTGACTTAATCCTTGCCCAGTAGAAGCAAATCCCCACAATCTCCCCTCTAGATCTAGGGAGAAGGCTCCAGATACCTGAATATGGAGACACAACTCCACAAAATGAAATCCCTTATGCAACATAACCTCCTGCAAGGCATACCATGAAATAGTCATAGCCCTTTGTAATATCAAGTGCAAGTTTTATGCACATACCTGAATACTTGTTAGCTTGCAATGAATGTAGCGCCTCCTGCACTAGAATAATCTGGTCGTGAATGTACCTCCCCTTAACAAAACTTGCATGTTGTTCCCCCACTAGATGTGGCATTAGGGGCCCATGTGGGCCACTAGCATTTTAGTGAACAGGCGAAGGAGAGTGTTACACACCCCAATGGGCCGAAAATCTGATGGAGTCAAAGGATTAGCCTTTTTTGGGATGAGAACCAACCGAGAATAGTTGACTTCCCTTTGAACGTCCCACCAAAACAACATAGCGTTAAATGCATCCAACAAGTTATCCCCCAAAACATCAATGAAGGCCTGAAAAAATTCCATAGGCCACCCATCGAGACCAGGAGCTCATTCCCTCTTTATTGAAGCAAGAGCCACCTCAAGCTCCCCCCCTTGTGAAGGGCACCATCATTCTCCTATTGTCGACCTCATTTAGGATTCATTCAATATTGACAATGAGAGGTACGGTCAACTTTTGCTGCCAAATTCTAGACCAATAAGGCAACAACGCCTAAGCCACCTCTTCCCTCCCTTCCACTTTATTTCCAATCATTATGAGACAAGGGATCTACTTGGAACTCCACGTAGATTTAGCAGTTGCAAAGAAGAATTGGGTATTTCGATCGCCCTCTCAAAGCCAAGACGCCCTACCCCACTACTACCAATAGTTTTCCTCCTCCCTATCCAGCTCCTGTAGCGTCACCAACACCTCCCCCTCAGTATCCTCCAGATCATGACTTCATTCCTGCCTTGCCTGAATTGCTACTAAGCATCTCAGAAGCTTTCCCCGACACAATCTAAACAAATATTTGTCCTCAAGTTGCAACTGTCTAATACTGTGCTTGAGCATGGTCAGACCCTGCTTCAAGAAATCCCAAGGGTTTGAAGCCAAAGGGTAGTCTTTCCTAATACCTTCCACCAATGGCTTCAACCATGGTTTGGTCAACCAAAACTGCTTGAATCTGAAATGAGATAGGCCCCCCTTCTCCAGGGGGCCCCACTTGGCAAAGTAGGGGCTAATGGTCCAAAGCCACTCGCTCTTGACCCATAACAACCACCCCCTGATCCAGAAGCAAACTCGAACCCACCCAAACCTGATCAATCCTAGTCAATGCCTTGTCTTTTCCCTTCCTACAATTGCTCCACATGAACTGACACCCCTTGACCTCCATATCTACCAACCCATGGGTTTCGAGGAAATTTAAGAAAAGCTGAGCCCCAGGTGGATCTTGCATACTCCCATTGGACTTCTCCTAGGTGAATAGCTTCTGGTTGAAATCCCCAACCAAGATCCAGCTTTGTCTGTTAGAAATTAGGGGAACAATCCTTTGTAGCTCCCGAAGTCGCTCCTCCCATTGTTGAGGCCCATAGAAATTTGTGATTGAGATTTCCATTTGATGCAATCAGATAGAGATGCTCAAATCTAAAGCATCCACCACATCGAAAGGTCAACGAGATAGGGACACCAAACCCCCCACTCTCCCCTGGCAGCCCATGCAGTACATGTGCCAGCCCAGCCAAGTCAGCCAGTGACCTTCATGATGATGTAATTTTGTTTCTTGTAAACAAACTATATTGCAATGTTCTTGATGAACCATTTCTTTGAGGATATTGCATTTGAAGGGGGTACCTTGCCCCCTGCAGTTCCATGAGAGGATTCTCATGGTCTGCCTGAAGAACGTTTTTTTGTAGACCTGCTGGATGGTTCGCTGGACCCCAGGTCAACTTCCTTTTGTGTCTTCTTTGACTGGGACATAGGGCCTAGCAGTCGTCTGACCTTGGCTGAATCAGGGGAGACCAGAAAACCCCCGTTACAGTCTCTGATTTCTCCCTTTTATCTATTTATTTATTTATTAAGAAACAGAAACAGTAAACAACCATAAAATAAAAGTAGCAATCTCTCACTAGGTACAGTCATAATTAAATAGTTAAACTTTTGATTTATGGAACAGACAACACCCAAAAATTACATGTGCTCATGTGCAGAATAGAAAGGAGATAAAACATTAAAATCTGATAACTAGGCCCTTGTAGCCCACACAAGAGATCAATAGCCTTGGATAGAATGATGGGCAGCATTCCTTGATCACATAAACATGAAGTACCAAGTGCACTTGATCCAAAGAAAATGCTAACTCATGATCCCAAAACATGCATGACAAAAATTAGGTCCTAGAGATATGAAAACCCTAATGCATGACAGACAACTCACAAGAAAATTCCACATGCTTCTATAAAATAATCCTCACTTGTCCAAGCTAATACAACATCAAAAACCTACTAAACATTTGTGTACAACAAAGGTTTGAAATACACACCTCTAGAGTTGAGTTTGGCCCATTTCAGGAGGGAGAAGATACCTCCAGCTTGGGTTGTTATCTAGCTCATAGCTTCAAGAAATTAGTTTCAAACTGCAAGTCCAAGGTGCTGCTGAAATGCTCTCAGAAAAATCAGAGAAAACAATCCTTTGGATCAGCCAAACAGTTTCAAAAATCAGTCACAAAAGCCTCCAACTGCTGCAGCAAGATCAGCCTCCCAAGAGCCCACAAGACCACTCAAGACAGCTTCAGAGATGGTTGAGAACAAAGAAACAACCACTCATTCTCTTCTCCTCAACTCCTCATACCTCAAATTAGCATAGTCTCCCTTTTATCAAGATTTTTTTATTGCATGAAACATCACTTGCCTATCTACATCTTACCATCCTACCTCAATCCTATTTCTTATAGCCTTGTTAGTTTCACCATCTAATTGGAGCATTGCCCCTATGTAATGGAACTATTTGCAATGAGGGACTTTTTGACCTTGAAATGTTACTTTTATTTTTTCACTATTTGCACTTCATTGAAATTACATTCTATGTATTTTGTCTTACTACTATTAATTTTTAAGTCTCTAGAGTCTATTTCCATTGTTTTTAATTTCAAACAATATCTGCTAGAGTTGTATTCACTAACACGATGTCATTTGCAAATAACATACAAGAAGGGATTTTATCATGTATTTCCTTATTAGTTCATCCATAACAACAACAAACAAGTAAGAAGTAACACAAATCCTTGATGTAGATCTATTGTAATTATACAATTAGAAGTTATTTGTTATGTTGTTCTAACTCTATTAGTATTATACGTGTCTTGAATCACGTTAATATATTTATCAAATTTTTGTAAGGCTCACAAAATACTATCTCTAGCAACTCTATCATATGCCTTTTTCCTTTGTCTTCTAAATGTCTCCATTATTGTTGAATTAAAACATAGTATTTATAGTTTATCTTCTTGACATAAATCTAAATTCATTTTTTGATATTGTTAATTCAAGTATGAGATGGTGCTCTAAATTCTTTTTTTAAATTTTCATAATATTACTCATAAGTTGGGAGCAATGGAAGGCGGAGCAATTGAAGGTGGAACAACTGAACAACGGAACAATGGAATGAGCACAGGTAGAATGGACGATGGTGGAGCGGTTGAAGAACGTGACACACACAAGGAGCTTACCCCAGGGCTTGGAGAGACAGACCAGGCCAAGGTTAGGGGAGGCCGAGGTGGGGATGACCCTGAAATACCTAGGGAGGAGATTGAAGAACACTCCTGCATCGACAGTACCATGCGCCTTTGTGTTAGCGGGCCATTGGCGAAGGGGGTTCAGACTATGCAGCGGAGTCTTATTGGTCATTTCGTGTCCTCGGGAGCCCGCCCCCATATGGAGCCCCATATGGAGTTGATCCGATGGTGGGTGAAGAAAAATTGGAAGGTTGGGCTGGTAAAGGTCTGGAGTTTATTGGAGGAGTTGCTCCTCTTCATTTTCCCAACTCGGCAGGACCGGGACATGGTTTTGTTGGGGGGATCATGGTTCTATGGTGCTAGGGGGTTGGCTTTGACCCCTTGGCGGCCAAGGGCACACTGCGAGCCAGACCTGTTTGCTCGTGCCTCGGTGTGGGTACGGGTGTTCAGGATTCCTTGGGAGATGTGGAACTTGGGGTTCCTTGAACGCATGGTGGGGTTTTTTTGGGAAGTTTAGCTCCTTCAACAGGGTCATACAGACAATGGCATGGATGGGGTTTGCTTGTTTTTGTGTATGGCAGAATCTCTTTGCCAAAGACCTCGTCAAGGAGATAGTGCTGGAGCTTCCAGGAGGGGAGGAGCACCTTCAGGTTGAGTTTGAGAACTTGGAGGTAGAGTCAGTCAAGGAGCAGGGGCCGCGTGCTTGAGAGGGCATGAGTAACGGATGCGCGTGTTGTGTGAAACCTGGCCATTGTGAAGTTGACTACCAGTTTCGGACGGAAGGGCCGAAGAGGAAGCGGGATCAAGCTCGGTAGCTGGTTGAGGATGGGGGCTGGGCTGTGGTGGAACGTAAGGGACGATTGAAGTTGCCACACCCTCAACCGCTCCCCCACAAACCACCACCACCATCACANCACTGTCATCAGCTGAACCCACGGTGTCGAGGATAGTGCTCCCTCTCCTAGGCGAGTGGCTTAGTGTGGTAAGGGGGAGCACCACGTCCTGTAAGCCCCCGGAGATGGAGTCATCATTTGGGGACTTGGGCTGTAGCCTGGTAGTGCCCAGGGGGGGCGGGGGGGAGTTGCCCCGACTGCCCATGCGAGAGTCTATCAAGGGCTAAACAAACACAACAAAGTATTGACATGGGACTACAGAAGACCCTCCGGGAGGTCTACCAATGTCACTTGTTCGGGCATACATGAAAGTCTTCAGCTGGAACTATAGGGGACAAGGTACACCCTATAAAAGAAATACCTTGAGACGAATTGTTTGTGAAGAGAAATGCGATATCGTATGCCTACAAGAGACCAAGCTGCAAGCAATAGAATCTAACCATCTCATTTGGGATGGCTGGAAAGCCCACCTACACCCTTGTGTGGGTCGAGTGGGGGGTTTGGCTATCCTTGCCCACTATGACATGACGCTGATAGACTCTTCACAATGGACCATGATAGTTCATATCCCCTCTTGGGGTATGTGGCTAACCAAATTCTGTGGGCCGCACATATGGGAATAGAGACTGTAGGAACTGGAGCAGGTAGTGGCGTTGGTGCAAGATTGCCTAGCATGGCTAATCGTGGGGGATTTCAACCAAAGGTTACACCCATGGGAAAAATTAGGTGTTGAAGCCCCCCCTAGGTGCCCAGGAGTTTCAAGATTTCTTTGCGGCGTACTTGCTGGTGGATCTACCCATTGAGAATTGCCAATTCACTTGGAGCAATAGGCGGAAAGGGCTTGATTGAGTCCTTTCTAGAATTGATCGGGTTTGCATCATTTCCAACTTCCTCCTACGGTTGGCCGTGCGGGTTACAAGATAGGAATGGATGGCCTCAGACCGCCACTCCTTGATTTGTCTACTTGGGCCCGAATGGGACCGGACACCGCAACCATTTCGCTTTGAGGTAGCTTGGTTACACAAGTCGTGGTTGAGGCCTTTAGTTGAGGACATATGGGCAGACTACCAACGAGATCGGGGAGACCCCAGGAATTTCCTCAAAGAAGGATTGTTTCGTTTGAAGTGGGCTATTCGGTCCTTACCAGTGGAGGACAAATTTTCTTTCTAGATGGGCTGCATAGTGCTTTAGGATAGGTTAACTCAACTTCAAGCTTGGCAGGAGGCTGGGGAGGATTTGCATGAAGAAGAGCAGAACATTCTGAGGTAACTACAGGCCCTTGACTTGGAGGAGGAGACATACTGTAAGCAAAGGTCACAGATTAGATGGCTTTGGGAGGGGGACAAGCAGATGAGCTTCTTCTTTGCTATCACTAAGACATGTGGATGGAGCCAACCACATAGACTGCACACCATTGAGGGAGGGATAATTGAGGAGCCACAGAACGTCGCTAGGGAGTTAACGCAATATTGGGAGACGATCTGGGCAAAGCAACCTACAAAGCCCATTTCTATTCAAATTGCATAGGTGCTGAACGAGGAGGATAACGTTAGATTGCTGACTTCGTTCTCCTAGCAAGAACTAATAGCAACAATCAACGATATGCTGGGAGGAAAGGCTCCAGGGCTAGATGGTTGGAGCCCGAATTTTTCAAGACCTTCCAGGATATTATGGGGCTCAACATCCTGGACGCCTTCAACCTAATGTTGGCCAAGAGGCAGGTTCAACGGGAGCTTAATTGTTCTCAAATTGTGTGCATCCCCAAGTAGGCAAAGGTGCACTGCCCAGAACATTTTTGACTTATCGGGGTCTGCAATGTCTTGATTCATTTATTCTCCAAGATGATTGTCTGTAGGCTAGCTCCACTAATGCCTAAATTGGTGGGGGTCAACCAAACATGGTTTGTACAAGGCTGGACCTTGCAGGACCAAGTGCTTCTCATGTAGGAGGTGTTTCATTCTCTTCAAATTTCGAAACTCCCTGGGCTCTGTCTTGAGCTAGACATAACTAAAGCATATGATTCACTTAGCTGGGAAGCCCTGATCACCATCATGCAGC
>MNCI01023131.1:84047-114303 GCA_015680685.1 Gnetum montanum | reverse complement strand
GGGGGGGGGGGGGGGGGGCGTCGACGGATGAGCGGAGCTGGCGTGAATCGGCCATTCAAGGACTCTAACAGGTTGCTAGTTTTGTGGACTCTGAGCTTCATCGCAACATGTTGGATATTCTCCATGCCCTTGAACGTCCACACTACATCTGTCATAGGCTATCGGTGAACCTGTAGCAGGGCCATTGCTTTCTTTTGCCCCCATGACGGCCGTGGGCCCCATGTCTCAATTTGGGTGAATGTGGTCTACCAAGAAGTGATGCGGTGTTGTTTGCCCCCCTCCCTGCCCCCCTTTGAGGGCGCCCCCCCACCCCCCAACCTAGAATGGTGGGGGCTGTGGGAATTGGTGGAATGGTATGGATGGAGTGATGTCTTGTCGTGACTCGTGGGTGAGCTGGCCCTCCCAAACGATGCCTTTTTTGCTAATTGGCATGAGGATCGAACCTACTTTAGGGGCACTAAGGTCATCATTACAAAGTCCTTGATTGCCAGGTGTTTGGGGGCCCAGGTCAATAGCAAAATTATTCTACCCTCCACGCAGGGGTTGTAAGACGCCGAACTATTTTTCAATGGGGACTAAGGGCCTCAAGCACCATGGTGGTGTCGGAGGTGTCCCTGTTTGGAAGGTCAGGGCCTAGAGAAAGAAGCGATGTGGAGCTACAATGTGCGGTTATAGAGGCCACGGCTACGGTGCGCAACACAAATTGCTGTGAATGGGAAGCCAAATGGGATGGAGCCCTTGCACAAGCCCAGATCAAAATGGAAACCTGTTTCCATGAACGGGAACAGGAGATAATTCGGCAGCAAGCCTTGCTGGTAGATGTGGCCTGGGCTCAATTGGTGAATGAGATCTAGGCCCAAGTGCGAGAAGAGCTGATCCAGGAGGCAACAACCCAAAGAGAATGGAAGGCGGCTGAGCAAGCTTAGCAGGAGGAGGAGGAGGAGTAGAGACAACGCCAGTTAGATTGGGTGCACGAGTAGAGTGCATGCTAGTGGCTAAGGGCTGGACGATGTCCATACATCATCTTGGGCATCAACTGTGATTGCACGTGGGGGAAACTCTAGTGCCACATCCGTTGGAGTTTGGCGTGCTTCCACCTGGACCCGGGGGGGGGGGGGGGGGGGGGGGGGCGTCGACGGATGAGCGGAGCTGGCGTGAATCGGCCATTCAAGGACTCTAACAGGTTGCTAGTTTTGTGGACTCTGAGCTTCATCGCAACATGTTGGATATTCTCCATGCCCTTGAACGTCCACACTACATCTGTCATAGGCTATCGGTGAACCTGTAGCAGGGCCATTGCTTTCTTTTGCCCCCATGACGGCCGTGGGCCCCATGTCTCAATTTGGGTGAATGTGGTCTACCAAGAAGTGATGCGGTGTTGTTTGCCCCCCTCCCTGCCCCCCTTTGAGGGCGCCCCCCCACCCCCCAACCTAGAATGGTGGGGGCTGTGGGAATTGGTGGAATGGTATGGATGGAGTGATGTCTTGTCGTGACTCGTGGGTGAGCTGGCCCTCCCAAACGATGCCTTTTTTGCTAATTGGCATGAGGATCGAACCTACTTTAGGGGCACTAAGGTCATCATTACAAAGTCCTTGATTGCCAGGTGTTTGGGGGCCCAGGTCAATAGCAAAATTATTCTACCCTCCACGCAGGGGTTGTAAGACGCCGAACTATTTTTCAATGGGGACTAAGGGCCTCAAGCACCATGGTGGTGTCGGAGGTGTCCCTGTTTGGAANCTGCGGTTTTGTTGGTTTACACTCTTGGCTTTTAGTGTCTGGTGCTTAGATCTCATAGCCAATTGAGGATTGAAGCCTTTCATCTGGGCCAATGTTGTTGACCTGAATTTTGTAATTTTTCTTCTATTTTATTTTCAGTAATATTATCCTGAACATTTACTCAAAAAAAAAAAAAAAATAACTTGTAAGTTTGATTCCTTTATAGTTTTCACAGTTTTACATGCCTTCATTGTTTTTGTAAATTAGAACAATGATTTTTTCTAGTGTTTAAGCATTTATCTATCCTTAAAATTTTTGTTGAATAGTTTTGTTAGCCATGTGACTCATGTATCACTCTTTTTTTTTCTTGAGAAAATGTTCGGGATCATATTAAGTAAAGTCATAAAATGTACAAACAAAATTGTGTCCGAGGATGTTCCTCCCCTATTGAGAGGGGTTTCTTCCCCTTCCATCTGCTAAATACAGTATGAGATGACCAACCACCATGAGTAGGAAACCAAAGAGGAGTGCCCCTATGCTTGGGCACACAAAATCAAAAATGGTTGACACACATGGCCATGGGGAAAACACCATCACAAACAAGGACATTGGTACATATAGTACCCACATTTCTAAAGGCGCTTTGACAACCTATTACATTCACAATGAGGACATTCTTGATTGTGAATGACCTGTAGGACATCACGATGATGTTAGTGTCAACTAA
The DNA here is from genome assembly GCA_015680685.1 of Gnetum montanum. Lineage (NCBI taxonomy): Eukaryota > Viridiplantae > Streptophyta > Gnetopsida > Gnetales > Gnetaceae > Gnetum > Gnetum montanum. The sequence continues at coordinate 111,860 of MNCI01023131.1, read as the reverse complement.
AGTAGTTGCTTACTGAAATTCCTTAGAAGTAGGCTCCTTCTGTGCACATTCGGTTGCATCCCCCTTGCCATTTGGATGATGCTTAGTTGATGACTGCTTGATGTGTCGGCATCGACCCAACCAAGAAGTGTTACAGTTTATGTCCATAATGACATATGGACATCTTTTGTCTCATAGCCACATCAAAGCATTATGTGGACATCTTTTGTCTCATAGCCACATCAATTGCTCCACCTCCTCCTACTCTTGCTCCTTAGCCAATAGCTCCATCTGCTCTTGCTCAACCCTTTATTGCTCTTCCTCTCACAACTCTTCCCTAATCCAGACACGCAAATCATCAATCAGAGTTGCCTTTGTCATTGGTTCGTGCAACTCGTGCTTCTAGAGAAGCTCCTCCTTTTCAACGTTTCGGGTCTCCAGTTGGGTAGTGATCTATTGGAACTCTTCCTCCTAGGCGCTCCACTCCATTGCCCACTATAGCTCTGTATCCAATCGTAGCTCCAATTCCCAGCTACTGGGGATAGGAGAAGGAGACCTCCCTAGCCTTGCTCCTTCCCCCTCCATTGTAGAATCCAACACTTTCGTTGACACATGAGCATCCCTTCAGGGATCTGGTTGCCTACGCATGTAGACCATCTTGCACGGAGCTATGGTCGTAGTCAATGAAATAGTTGATGTAACCGCCCACCACAAAGCCAAAATTAACCTTGAGTGGTGACCTCGGTGTTGTTGCTGAAGTTTTGCAAAAAATAAAATAAAAAATAAAATAAAAATTCTTTGCAAATTCACACCATGCCCCAACCACATGCACTTCAATAGGGTGAAGTGTGTGCCCTGTAGCTTCCAAGCATTTCCGGATTGGACTAGGAAATGATCCACAAGCTTTGCTGCTTGTTGCCACAACAATGACAATGCTGACATTGGCACCTCGCCACTACTTGTTTTTGGGACCATGCCACGGAAAAAGCCTTCAGCATTCTGTAGGCCATGCCATGCCTTGTGAGAAGCACAGTTTCCCCCACCGCAGGGATTCCAAGGTACTATGCAATGGCTGCCTCTGTTAGCTCAATTTGAATGTTGTTGAAGGATGTAACATCCCCAACCTAGTTTGAGAAAACCGGGCCATCAACTAGCTCTGGGTCTTTGTCTAGCTGAGGGAGGACCTCAACCCACCTGACTCTCTCCATTGTCTACCAGAGCTTTGGATTTGCCTGATAAGTTGTACATGAAGGCTCAAAAGTGGGGTTTACACCCATTGCGATAGTAGCCTCCTTCCAAAATCTAATTCCCATAGCTGCTGCCTACACTAGTGGAGGAGGTTGCACTGACCTAAAAATCATGTTGTTCTTGATCTTCTAGAGCACCTAGAGAATCGTCGTTGCATTAGAATCTCTATTCAAATTTGCATGGGCTTGAATTGTTGCAGCTGGCCAAGGGTCCACAACATAAGGGCATTGGTATAAAAAATGTGCGATTGTTTTGGGGGCATTGGAACATAATGGACATCAATAATTAATGTTCAAACCCCTCATACGCAAGACAACCCACAGAGGAAGTGCCACATGTCTTATTAGCCAAATAAAAACCTTTAGCTTTTTTGGGAGTTGTCCCTTCCAAATGTTCCTCCATCCGTCGACCTGAGGATATTTAGTTTGAATAAGTGCTGCGATGACACCCCCAACAAACCTCCCCTCATCATATCATATGCATGCTTGCAAAGTGTCCACCAGATTGGTGATACCTGATGACCTGCTTCCCAACATCTATACTTGCCATTTATAATTCTAATCCATTGAGCTGCCCCCTCATGATGCTATAAGATTAGGTTAATTAATCGCTAATATCCCAACATTATCTCATCTTGAAATTTCAGAACTTCGAGCCCGCCAGCTTCCCTTGGTCTAGTTGGTGTCTTCCAACATACCAGATACATACGATTACCCCCTTTACCCCACAACTAGATAAACTCTCAAACCAATTGATCAATCTTCATTATAGTACCAGTAGGGGTAGAGGCCACAGAAGCCATGAAATGGGCCATGGTAGCTAAGACCATCGTAGCAAGCATAACTTGTCCCTTCCAAGTAAGGAAACAATTTGACCAATGCCCAATTTGGTGTTCCATATTTTGTACTATCTTTGACCAAGTTTGATTCCTCCCCCAATCAAAAAGAGGCATACCTAAGTAGGAATCTTGAGCAGTACCCTGAAGAATCCCTAACACTTCAGAAATTCTACTTCCAACTCTAGCGTTGGCATTGAGTAGGTGAAGCGTTGACTTCCCCCTGTTAATTTCTAATCCCACCTCCAAAGCCATTAGATGAAATGCCCAGGAAATTGCTTGAGCTTGTGGCACTACCACTTGCAAAAGGTAGCACAATGTCATTTGCATAATGTTCCATTAAGTGCTCCACCCCAACGATCTCAAACCCTCTAACTCCTGCCTTGGAATGTAGCTGTAGGGTATCCATCACTATGATTAAAAGTAGGGGAGATAGTGGATCTCCTAGCCTAAGCCTCCTGCCAAGGGAGGAGAACCCCCAAAGTCTACTCCCAATATCAAAAGAGTAAGCTCTTGACACCTATAGTTAGATGCACAAATTCACAAAACTGGAATTAAATCCCTTTTGAATCATAATCGTGGAAAGAGCCTCCCAACTAATTGTATCATACGCTTTTGTAATGTCTAGCTTCATGCACATTCCAAGAAACCCTACCTTCTGCATCAAGTGAAGTACCTCCTACACCAAAATTATCTAGTCTTGTAAGAATATGCCTTTGATGAAACTTGCTTGATGTTCCCCTACTAACTTTGGCATTAGCAGGATCAATTGTCAAGCCAATATTTTTTGTGAAAACTTGGACTAGAACATTGCAAACACCAATCGGCTGACATTGCGCAGGATTTGTAGGGTTGGGCTGCTTGGGAATTAGGACAATCCTGGAACAATAAATCTTTTGTTGAATCTGTTGCCTTTGTAACATCAGGTTAAAAGCATCCAACACGTTTTGCCCTAGCAGATCCACAAAAGCCTTGAAAAATTCAATAGTCCAACAATTCAGACTAGGGGCCTTGTCTGCCTTCATTGACACCATCACCACATCCAACTCCTGTAGTGTGAACGGGGCTAACAGTAGTTGGTTTTCATCTTTTCCTAACACTCTTTGCACCTGCATAGAAAGTAATAACATGTGTTTCTTGCCCCAAATTTTAGCCCGGTAATCACCCATCACCTTTGTTATTTCTTGAGGGTCCTCAAGATTGGAGCCATTTTGCACCAAATGAAGCATTTGCTTTGCCTATCCTTTAGCTTTGGCAGTAGCAAAAGAGAACCTTGTATTCCTATCCCCCTCCCTTAACTAGTGTACTTGAGCTTGTTGCTTCTAGTATAATTCTTCTTCCACCAAGAGATCTTGGAGTTGCCTTAGAATGATATCCTCCTCCCTTTCAAGATGTGCCGCCGATTCCTGTCGAGATTGGATGTTTGCAAGATGCTATTGAAGATCCATCCTGCAAGCCCTAAAGGAGAACTTGTCTTCAAGCTTTTTAGACTAGATAGCCCATTTCAGTTGGAGTAGACCTTCCCTAAGAAATTCCCGTGGGTCTCTTTGGTTGGGGTAACATCCCTAGATCTCCTCCATAAGAGGTCTCAACTAGGGTTTGGGGAGGTTGCTTCGTCAGCCTTCCTAGATGGTAGACAATGGAACGATGATCAGATGCTTGCCTTTCCTTTTGAAAGACCTGGATATCAAGATGCATCAGTAGGTCCAAGCTCAACCACACCTAATCAATTCTAGACAAAACCCCATCCTTTCCCCTTCACCTATTACTCCATGTGAAACAACAGTCTTTTATCTCTATATCCACAAGGTCATATGATTCCAAGAACAACAGAAACCACTAAGAGCTAGGGGGGTTGTTGTTATCCTCTCTAGATTTTTCACAAGGATGTAAACATTGATTGAAATCTCCAGCAACGGCCCATTTGCATTCGTTAGGCACCAATGATGCCACTCTCTTCAGCTCTTGCAACCTAGCTTTCCACAGTTGGGCCTCATAAAAATTGGTAACCCAAAGTCCAAACGAAATTATGTATACCGTTATACTCTAGATAGAAGAGCCCCTAGGTGAAAAGGAACTCTAGACAGAATAGCCAAGCCCCTAGCCCAACCTTGATAGGCAACTAGTTGTGTATGCCATCCTTCCTACCTCAAATAGTGGAATTCAGTTTGTTGCAATTTTTTCTCTTGGAGACAAATTATGTCACAATCTTCACTCCTAATCATCTCTTTCAAGGTATTGCTTTTATAGAGTGTACTTTGCCCCCTACAGTTCCATGAGACGATCCTCATGGCTTACCAGCTGACCTTTTTTATAGACCTCTTTCAAGGTCGACTTCAACCCCAAATCAATATCTATTTGTGTCTTCTTGCTGCGAGCCAGTGGTGTAGGAGGCCTACTTGGCTTCCCTGAACTCGGTGAGAGGGGAAAAGCTTTAGGCTTTTTCACCATAGGTTTTGAGATCTCTATCATTCTGGGCATCAAAGCTCCCCTCAGTACCAACACCCAATCTCCTAATGGGGGGAGTTCTACCCCATTTCTCATCAAGGCAGGAATTGGGGAGTAGGATTTATCCCACCCTTTTGGGGGGCTGCCTTCGATGGAAATCATCCCAAGAGTTGACACATCTGAGACTGGTTTAGGGTTAGAGACTGCAATGGCCACCAAATCCACCATCGGATGCCTGTGACATCCCACCCTAACCCAACCATCCACATTTGTCTTAGGCAATGCCTTCATCCTAGTAGGAGCCTGTCCTTGTCCCTTGCCATGAAGCTTGCCCCCTTTCCACAAATGGAGTTGTTGGCGCTTGGATGCACTGAACCTGTCTTGGTGAGAGACAAATTTTCATATTCCACCATAATCTTGTCTTCTTTTGATGGAAGCTCAAGGACTCTCTCTTGCACCAAATCCTTGGAAGAAGAGCTCACCATACACAAAATGGTGCAAAACCTATATGCTCCATGGAGTTGGTGAACTTGTCAAAAGTAATAAACTCTCCGAAAAAACTAGCAAGGGTTTTTAAAAGCTCAAGTGTCCACATCTCCCAAGGAATGCTTAAGATTCGAATCCACATGAGTGCCCTTGAAAACAAGTTTGCATCCTAGTGAGCACTAGGATGCCACGACGTCAGCACCAACCCTTGCGTAGTTCCTTTGAGAGGCTGTGAACCTTAATCTTCCCCAAACCCCATGTCTCAAAAACCCATTTTTGAATCAACTCCAGCTTAGGGTGAGCCCCAGACGACACAAACTTACCAATTAATTTCTGCTTTGTTGTTTGAACCCCCTTGCAAGGCAGCTTGCGAACCTACAGTTGCATAGAACCCTCCCTCTAGGAGCAAGCCTTGATGCCCTTGTCACCTGGATGCCAACCTGCCCCAGCAAATGTTGCTTCCACACTTTCGTTCTCCCCACTTGCCCCACCAATAGTAGGACCCTCCCCGGCTGACATAGCATGCGGAACCGTCGATCCCCCACCACCCTCAGCTGCTCCAGCACCCTCCCTTGCATCCTCACCTACATCCACTCTTGCACCTCCATTGCACTTGCTCTCGCGCTCCCCATTCTCCTTTTAGATTCTTGCCAACTTTGGGCTTGCTATATCTCTAGGTTATGCCTTGCTAAGAACTTCTTGTGTTGTTGTTCTTGGTAGTGCATCTTCTTTTCCAAACTTTTAGAGGAATGTTTTTGGGTCCAACAACTTCATCATTTTCCATCTTAGATAAGGTTGTCTTTACCTCAAAGAAGGAAATTTCATTGACTATTTCAAACTTTGATTCTTTTTTTATGTCTTCTCTTGAAGCTTTCTTATTTAATACTTTTTGAAAATAAAATTTTCACCATTACAAAATGTTATTTTCTTTTATTAAAATTCGTTTACCTGCCTTCTTAATGCATTTGACATTATCCATGTCTTTACATTTCTATTAGAATATGTTCTTGAAGAGTTATGATGGTTTATAAAAGGTTACAATGGTTCAAGAAGATAAATAAATACACATAAGCTACTAAAAAGAAAAGTGTGTAAGAAAAGTGAAAGTATGGAGCAACATAAAGTGTGGAGGAGCACAAGAAAGAACATGAAATAATATCACAAAAAGAAGTTATAAGACTACAAGTAGTCTACAGCATGAAATGAAGAGGAAGGTAGCAACACCAAATGGTCTGGAACCTTGAAACAACCTCAGGAGTTCCAAAAGGAGCTATGGGGTGAAACCAAGTGAAGTTAGAAGACACCAATATAAGTTTGTAAGATATTGGTGAAGATTTTACAAAGTTCAAAATGCAGTCATAAGTAAATACTTATGAAACTGTGAAACCCATGATGCCTTGAGTTACAAATGGAGCCCAAAGCATGATAGATGAGATTGAAGAAAGTAAGTACAGTGAATCACCCAATATCCAAAAGGAGTGCATGAAGAGATGAAGCCTAAATAGACAAAGTATAAACTGAGCAATGTGAATATGAGAAGTTCAACAAAGATGAAACTGTAGACATAGGAACCTATCGAGATGAGGTTTAGGGTTAGGAGATTGAGTTGTGAGGATGAAGTGGATTGAAGTCTCATGTAAGAACAACCAAAAGTGAAGTTTCAGACACATCATAAAGAACACAAGTGTGTACGATGATGTCATAATTCTGACTCAGTGTACAATGGTAAGACAACCAGGAATTGTAATTACATCAAAAGATGTGGGAACCAAAGTTGAGGATGATAATCAGAGAAGTAGAGATCAGCCGAAAATTTTAATGATAGTATTTTGTAGAGTTATACTAGTTGTGATATTAATTATAGACTAATAATTAGTTCTGGTTATGAAATAATAAATCCACTTGACGATCCTGAAGTAACTACAGAATTCATATGATTAATATACATTTACAAATTGCGTGAGGCTCAGAATTCCTTAATTAGAGGTGAGATGTATAACCAAATTCTAACATTTTCTTATTTATGAGTTTTTCTAGTTTATATATAATTTTTTTTTAAATTTTGGATGGCATGCTTCACTTTATGACTTCACCACTATATCTCATTTAGAATGTTCTGAATGCAACTTTTCATTTGGCCTCAAATAAAATCTTTAAAAGAATCTGAATTTCAGGTGCTTGCTTTAAGTAATCATTCTCTAAATAAGGCTACGTTGCATTTCTTCAAATTCTATCATTTTATGTATATTCTCTTTTTTATCACCCTACCTATATTCTCTTTTTTATCACGCTACCTTTCGACTAAGCCCATGACCGTTAGACAAGGTTGAGTTGTAGGACTCTCCAGGTATTGTGTTCTGCGTTATTACACTAATTTTATTTTCAATTTTGTTATCTACATGATAAGAGAATCTAATAAAGTTATAAGTTTTCAACTGATCAACAAGATTGCCTTGGGCATCGTCTTCTGCCGAATTTATTTCGCAATAAGTTGTTAGGCTAACCTTCGGGACGTTTTTTTGGACAGTTTCAGAATTCTTTTGGTGGTATAACGGGTAGTTACATGTTCATTTTTGCCACAAATATTACATCCTAGTTTTCTTTTTGGATCTAGTGTAGAGGTTTTCTCTCCTGCTTTTTTCCCAAAACTTCCAACGTTTCAACCTATGATCGACCCCGCCATAGTGGCTACAACTTTTGGTCATGCTAGGCATATTTGGCCTAGGTGTTTGGTTTTGCCACATGATGTGCAAGGCACTAGCTTGTTATGATTTTATATACGCAAGGTTTTAGAGTCCCATTTTCTAATGATTTGGATTTCTTATAATTTTTTCTTTTCTTCAAGGCACATCTAAATAAAAAAGTGCACTAGAACTAAATGTGGTTACTTCATTGTCACACAATCTAAGTAGATGAGGTTTTGAAAGTTGTTGGCAATGCATTCTAGGACGTTCCCATAACAGAACTTTATAGGAAAATGAAGGATTCCTTTTTTGCAATGCACTTATTAAAGTATCTCTAGTATCTCTAGTATGACGTTGCAAATTCAATTCACAGTTGTGCATACAACTAGCAATTTAAATAGTAAGGTCATTCAATGTTAGAAAAAAGAGTGGTTTTGTTGTGCTCTACGCGTTCTTTTGGCAAGGGCCAATCTCTTCTCTAAAGAACCAAGAATCCTTGATTATAACAGACTTTGTTTGCATTGGATTCAAATCTCAGCAAAAGAAGACCATTAGGAAGGACTAGGACATGTACCTTTTTAATCTCAAACGATCTTTTAGAAACCCAATTCTAGATTTGGTAAATTCTAGAGTGTTTCCCTACTAAAATAACTTGTTGCAGAGACTAAACTTGAAATGCTGCTCCCATGGCAATGGCTTCCGTCATCAAATCTGTTATCATTACACTGAGCCACACGCAGCCATTTTTCTTTCCCGTCCTTCGCAATATCAGGTTTATATCATGCGGGGTTCCTGTCCTTTTCATATTCTGTTAAGTATTTTGCATTATTACTTATGTATTTCTATACATGCATCTTTTATCTTTTCTGAACAAAGACCACACCTTTGTAGGTTTCCTTAGTTCCTTTTGTCAAAGGAGTTGCTAAGGTTTTTTTTTTTCGGAAATCAATGAAGGGAAATAAATATTTTTATATGGAGCATATATTTGTACATCATTATATTTATTAAGTAATTTTTAAAATAATAAATGTGTTATTTTTATTTAATTTATATTATTTGGGGTGCTTCGACAGGATCAAAAATTATTTTTACAAATGGCTCACAGGATCCTTGGCGCCGTGCTTCGAAACAGAAATCCTCCAAGGATTGTATGTATCAACTAATTTACTGGAACATGTGTTAGAGATTGTGTTTAGTAATGTTTTAAACCATTTAGAAAAGCAATAAGAATCTTAAATTATACGTAAGCTGACCTTAATAAATTTTGCTTATTTTCTTTCTTTTTTATTGCATATAGTGCCTTCATTCTTGGTGGTATGTCATAATTGTGCCCATGGGGTTGATCTTCGAGGGTGCCCCCAAACACCTTTGAACATCGAAGGTGAGGATGCTATTTCAAATTTGTTATAATCAATAGTAATTTTTCATATGCATAAATGAAATCTGAATATAAAACATTCACGATTGCATAATTGTTCAAAAGTTTGCAAATATGATAATGATTTCTGCCATAATAATCATGGACATATAATAATAATTATCATTACTAACAACCATTCATGCCGTTCATGCCATAAATTAATGTATAATTAAGAAATGGAGTATTACATTCCATGTAAACCTGCATCACATACAACACACCTTTATAGAATTGCTATCTTTAAAATAATGTGCAAAAGCGTCTTATTGAGAGGGTAAAAGGTCCATTGATTCAATTTTAAAGGTTTTTCATTTCTTATGTGCTGAAACATGTAGACAATAAGTGTTAATGTATGTGATTATTTTACAATCATTAACTCTGGGTTGTAATTGGTGTCACTTTGTCAAACTATTTCCAGAAACAATATGTATTAAAAGATGTAACGTTTGACATACTCCTAATTCTTGTATTCCTATGAACCATTTCTGGTAATGTGGTGGGTAGACCAGGAGCAGGAAGATGGGCGGAGGAGAGGGAGTGGCCATGAGCACGAGCATCGGTATGGGGGCTAGTGAGGAAGTTGGTGCTAGAGAGGGCGACAGGGTGAATGGTGTCAGCTCAATTGTGGGTGGAACCAGTGGTGATGGTCAAATGACGGGTGCAAGACTCTGGGGTGCAGGTTGGCAGTTAGGGGACAAGGGCAATGAAGCATGCTCCCGAAGGGAAGGTGCCATGCAGCTATAGGTTTGTGGGCCACCTTGCCATGGAGCGTAGCCTGATTGGTAAGTTTGTTTCATCGGGGGCTCGTCCAAAGCTGGACCTAATTCTTATGTGGGCCTCGGATTCATGTGGTTTGAAGGAGGTGGAGATTAGAAGGCTCTCAAAGGAGCTTCTTTTGTTTGTATTCAAAGCAATGGAGGATTGTGACAAGGCCTTGTTAAGGGGGTTGTGGTTTTACGGTGCTAGGGGGCTTGCTCTAACCCTGTGGTGGCTAGGTGCCCATCGAGATTCTGATCTTTTTTCCAAGGTGCTAGTTTGGATTCACATCTTAGGGATTCCTTGGGAAATGTGGACGTTGGATTTCTTAAAATCCCTCATCGTGTTCTTTGGGGAGTTCATATTCCTTGACAAGTTTATTGCATCCATGGAAAGGATGGGGTTTGCTCGTTTTTGTGTGGAGATCCTTGTCATCTAAGGATTTGGTTAAGGAAGTTGTTCTAAAGCCTTCATTGGGAGAGGAGACAATACAAGTGGAATATGAGAAACTAGTTGAGGAGTAGAAGGAACTTGCGCTACTAGGCATTGGTTGTCCCATCTGTGGAAAGGCAAACCATGAGGCGGTTGCATGCAGATTTTGAGGTAAGGGCCAAGTGCCTATTAAGGTGCAAGCATGAGCAAAGCAAAATGATGAAGAATAGTTTCATGTGGGACGTTGCAAGCGTTTGGTGTTGGCCCTGGTGGCAGTGACTACTGCCCTGAAGCATGTGAAGGAGGCTTTTGGGGTTGGGGTTGGATCCCCTTGGGGAAGGTGGGGGGGTGCAGTGGTTTGCAGTCCTTGTTAAGGGAAAGAGCTTGCCAGTTCCTTGATCATCTCCCCAATGAGAAAGGGGGTAGAGGTTCCCTTGTTGGGGGATTGGGTGTTAGTTGTCCAGGGGGCACCAATGCCCCTAATGTCTCAAGTGCTTGCCCAAGTATTGGGGGATTTTGAGGTAAGGGTCAAGTGCCTGTTAAGGTGCGAGCGTGAGCAAAGAAAAATGATGAAGAATAGTTTCATGTGGGACGTTGCGGGCGTTTGGTGTTGGCCCTGGTGGTAGTGACTATTGCCCTGAAGCATGTGAAGGAGCATTTGCACCTGTGGGAGAGTTCGGGGTGGATAATACTGATCTACTAGGGGTTCAAGAATTCCAAGGGTTCCTAGATACATATGTACTTGTGGATATGGAGATTGACAACTGGTGCTTCACGTGGAGCAATAGGAGGTGCGGCAAGGATCAAGTCTTGTGTAGAATCGACCGGGTATGGATTAGTTTTAAACTCTTGTTGGAATTTGGTATTTAAATTTTGGGGAAGGAGTGGCAGGCTTTGGACCACCACTCCATCATCTATCATTTAGAGTAGCAGATTTTGCCCCTTGCTTTGGGGGGTGGGGGGTGAGGATGGTGTTTTAATAGTAAGGGGGACTTGAGAGACTTCCTTCATGATGATTTGCTCAAGTTGAAGTGGGTGATTAGATCTCAAAAACTTGAAGACAAGTTTTCCTTTAGAGCATGCAAAAAGGGCCTCGAGGATTGCCTGAGAGATATTTAAGCCCAACAGTAATAAGGGGGAGCAACTAGAGGATGAAGAGTATGATATCCTAAAGTAGCAACAAACTCTTGACTTGGAGGAGGAAGTGTACTAAAAACAGTGCTCTAGGGTTAACTGGCTCAAGGAGGGGGATAGGCACACAGGATTCTTTTTTTGCGGTTGCCAAATCCAAAGGGTAGGCTAAGTGCACGCTTCATCTAGTATAGGATGGGTCTACTATAGAGGACCCTCAGGCCATCGCAAAGGTCATGGGAGACAATTGGGCTAGCATTTGGGGCAAAAGGCAGACACTACTACTTTTGGTGCAGTTTCAATGTGTTTTGGGAGAAGAGGAGAACTAGTTGTTGTTGGCCCCTTTCATGATGTAGGAGTTAAGCATGGCCATGGTGTCTATGAAGGTGGGCAAAGCTCTTGGCTTGGATAGTTGGAATATTGAATTCTTTAGGGAGTTTGCAGACCTCCTCGAATAGAATGTGTTGAACACTTTCAACTTGATGCTGGGGAGACAATAGATCAGATGGGAGCTACTATTCTAGGATTGTTCTCACTCCCAAATAGTGTAATTCGTCAGATCTAGTGCCTTTCAGGCCTATTGGGGTTTGTGCTGTGTTGATTCAAGTCTTCATGAAGATGTTGGTTTGATGGTTGTTCTGGTTATGCCAAGGTTGGTTGGGAAACACCATGTGGGCTTTATTAGAGGCAAACTCTTACAGGATCAAGTGATCCTAATGCAGGAGGTTCTTCATGCCATGAGGGAAGCTAAGTTTCCAGAGATCTACCTAGAACTAGACGTTACAAAGGAATATGATGCAATGAGCTAGGAGGCCTTGTCCACAATTATGATTAATAAAGGGATTGATCCTAGCTTTGTTAGTTTATGCATCCAAATACAAGCCTCAGGGGTGTATTCCTTTGATGTTGGGGGCAAGCTTTGGGGGTTTTCCTCCCCTAGTAGGCATCTTTGGTATGGGGATCTACTTTCTCCTTTTTTATTCATAATTGCGATGGATACTTTGCAATTACGTTGCAAGGAGGAAGGGGTTAAAGGACTTGAGATTATGGGGGTGGATTGTTTGGCTGAGCATTATGCTGACAACACCATGTTGCTTTCTAGGGTGGTGGTTACATAGGTGATGGGAATCGAACGTGCCCTTGGATGCATGGCCTTGGAGATTGGTTAAGATATTAATCATGGAAAATCATCGCTCCAGTTATTGAATGCTAATGCATGGGTGGGGAGCTGAATCTCACAGGTGCTGGTGATCCTTCGTGGCATTGTGTAGGATTCATATTTACGTATCCCCCTATTTGAGTGGGGGAGGAAGCATACGTGGACCAATTTGGTGCAAAAGTTGGAAACTCAGATTGGGCATTGGGCCAGCCACTTCTTAACTTGGAAAGGGCAGATTTTACTAGCAATGGGGGTTTTAACTACCATTGCTTGATTTGTGGTGTTGGTGGCTTCTCCTCTACAGGCCACTATCTAGAATATCAATCAAGTGGTGCACCACTTTATTTGGTTTTGGGGGAGAGGGGGTAACCTTGAGCATTTAATTAGGTAGGAGACTATTGCACACCCTAGGGAGGTAGGTGGGCTAGATGTGTTCAAATTTGAAGATGAAATCATGATGGGACATCAACGATTAATAAAGCACTTGTTGCAAAATCAAGAGGGGGCCGCCCAATGGATCAAAATAATGGACTGGAAATATAGGCATTGGAAAGCAGGCCCACATGATTCGATGATGTGGAAGACACTTTGCAAGCATGCATAGGATGTGTTGGGGCGAGGCTGCTAGGGGAGCCTTTGCGATAGATTATTTGGGTGCAACACCCTCCCATGGATGTTTGGAAAAACATTTGGTGGGGCTGATTACTGGAAAAAGTTAAGATGTATATTTGGCTCATTGCTCATGATGTGCTTCCCATGTGTGTTGTTTTGCAACGGTGGGGTTATAGATTAATGACGAATGCCTAATATGTTTCAACAACTTCGAGACAATGGAACACTTCAGTTATCAATGCCCATATGTGGTGGACACTTGGTAGGTTGCTGCATTGCATATGCATGTTGGGTTAAGCTGGGATTCAAAGGCGGTGGCAATTCTCTGTGAGCTATGGAGAGCTCGCAATAGTGTTGTTTTTCGGTTGGTGCACTTGCCTCTACTGGCGCAGGTCATGGTTAACAGTGCTTGGCTTTGGTAGGAAGTGATGGTGGTAATGGGTGTGATGCCCACCTTTGAATCGACATGCATGGTCTATTGTGGTAATCCTGAGCTCTGGCAGTTGGGTGGGATGAGGTCCTACTTTAGTTGGAGGGGGACCTAAAGTTGGCCGACGATTCTTTCTTTTCAAACTTTGGGGGGTGGGGGGGTGGCGCTACCATTTTTTGTAGGGTTAGAATCGTGCTTATGGAGACCATGTTAGCGATGTATTTGGGAGTCCCGGCCATGGGGGAAATGCTGTTATTGATGGGGTATGGCCTGTAGGATGTCGAAATCTTCTTCAACAGTGTGGTGCTGCATACCAACAGTGGCCAAGTGTCAAAGTCGGTGCTACCTCTGGTTTGGTAGTAGGTGGTGGAGCTTGTGGACCAATTCTTGGTCCAATCTGGAAATGTATGGAAGCTCTAGAGCACACATTTCACCTTGTTGAAGTGTATGTGACTTGGGTGTCAAGTGAATCTGCCTAAGTTCTTCTTGGAGTCGCTCTGCAAGTAGTGCCAGGGTATACACTTGGGGTTAATTCTTGTGTTATGGTGGGCTGCTTTGTTGGTGTCGATGTTGAGGCCCACTGCCCCATGTAGGGTTGTTTACACCTATAGGCCGAATGTGCCATGAAGGCTATTGACCTCTCAGAGTGGAGTTGTTGAGGGAAGGGCTGATTCGGCTATTGCAGTGGCGATGGCAAATCTTTCGGGGAGTGTAGACCTACTAGTGGAGAGGACATTAGATGAGTTGTTGCACATGGTGGGGGAAGTGGCTGAAAAAGGCAGGGTCGAGGAGCGGAGGGAAGCCAAATGGTGTGCTTGTGAGCAGGAATTTCAGCATGCGACAGCTCACCTAGAAGCCTAGTTTATGGAGAAAGAAAAGGAGTTGGTGCGTCAACATGTGCTTCGGGAAGAGAGGACTTAGGCTGCACTGATTAATGAACTTAGGGCACAAATCAGGGAAGAGTTACAAAAAGAAGAGGAACAAAGGGCAGAGTGGGAAAACATGGAGTTGTTGGTGAAGGCACATGAATAGGAGGAATCTAAGTAGCTGCAAAGGTAGCAGGATAAAGTGCATGCCCAAAATGCTAGAATGTGGTTGAAGAATGGGCATTGTCTATATGTTGTTCTAAATATTAACATTGATACCACCTAGTTGGTGCTTCGCCGACACATCAAGAGATCTTTTACCAAGCTCCACCCAAATGGGAAAGGGACTGCTAATGAGTGTGCTAGAAAAGAAGCAGTTTTCAAGGAGTTTCAATAGGCAGTTGCTTTTGTGGATTTAGAGCACCATGAGGAGGTGTTGAGAAATATTCACAACTAGGAAGCTCCTGATTGTGATTGTCTCACATTGTCCAATCATCTATAGCATGTGGGGGCTGTAGGTCCCATGGAATGGTTTTGTTCCTTCCGTGTTTTTTCCTTTATGGTGGGTATTGGTGAGGCTGTTTGTGGGGCCCCAAATTTTGAGATGGGGTTTGGGTGGGGTTTTAGGTGAAGGATCTTTGGTGGATTGTGGCCTTATCTATTGGATGTCTTTTGTGAGGTCAATCGGCCCCATGGAACATTGTTGAATTGTCATGCTAGTTGGTGAAAAATTCACCATCTGGCAGCGTCAGATCCCTCAATAGCTTGGGAAGTAGACCATCCCACCCCACATACCAAACTAGGTCTCATAGCTTTGTTTTGCCTTGGTACCATGCACACGATGGCTCGAAAGTCGGTGTAGTCCCCATCATAGTTGAAGCTTCTTGCCACAATTTGAATACCTTTGTAGCAATATGTGCTAGTTGGGGAAGTGACACCTGTCAGAAGATTAGTCTATTGCACATAGGGCAACTAACAAGCCAAAGGATAAGTGAATTCGAACAATGAGCACACAATACTAGTGGGTAAGCTCATTCAAAGAATGAGCGCACAACCTTATATTGCTTCACTCACACTAGGGTAATGTAGGGTTACCTAGGAATTTACCTTAGTGAGATTTCCCGTGGCTTAGCTAGTTCATATTTAGAGGGCTGTAATTTGTTAATAGTTGTAGTCTATGGCTTGCGCTTCCTGGAATAGCACTTACATTTGCAGCTCTGCTTTTGGTAGTGCTTGTCCCTCTCTATCAGACCCAAGGCTGTTCAATGGTAATTTACCTTAGGGAGATTCCTTGCTTTAGTCGAGGAACGACTACGGTAACGTATGGGGTGTTCATGCTCCCATAGTCACCCTATGTTACCCTAATTGATGCACCTCCTACTAAGGTAGAGCCAACTGACAACTCGCCAGCAGGCCACTTTTGCCCAAGGTGCAAACAACTGCAACTACACGTGCTTGTGGGCTACTTAAGACGCCAAACCAACACCCGTCAATAGGCATTCTCTCTCTAATAAACAAAACCGTGAAAGCAAGTAGCAATCTACATTTATAGGTCAAGAAATGATTGGTCTAGTGGTCAATCTGCTGCTGCAACCGCTACAGTAATTTAATCCATGTTCGCCAACAGTTCCATCCATACATGGGGAAACCAAGGTACTTATCTTGTTGAGTCCCTGGCAGGACCCCTAGGATCTGCTTAATCTTGACTTTTACTCTTCCATCGGTGTGAGTCATTTAAAGTGTAGACTTAGCTCTATTGACCTTGAGACCCACCTCCTCAGCCAATCAAATTAAAGTCCTATCTAGTGCCTTGGCCTGTGGGATTGAAGCACATGTAAAAATAACGGTATTGTTAGCATAGTGCCCAGTCAAGCATTCCACCCCATGAATGTCCAAACCCTGCACCTCTTCCATTTTGCAATAATCTACAAAATATCCATCACAAGAATGAATAGGTATAGCAATAGAGAACCCCACCTAGTCCCCATCCAATAGAGGAAAAACCCCAGAGAACCCCATTGAAGTCAATAGAATAGGCAGCCAAAGACTGAATGTGAAGGCATAAATTAATAAAAGCTTGGTTGGAACCTTAGCATGACCTCAGCCAGTGCCTTCCAGGAAACTGTATCATAAGCTTTTGTGATGTCTAATTTAAAACACAGTCCAAGGAATTGTGACAATCTTAAGGAGTGAAAAATTTCTTGAAGCAGTATGAGTTGCTCTTGAAGTAGGTGATCTTTCACAAAACCAACATGATTGTTCCAAACCAACTTTGGCATCAAGTGTTCCATCCTTCTGATGAGCAACTTGGTAAAAAGACATAGGAGTGTATTGCACACCCCAATAGGCCTATAGTGTGACGGCTCAGAAGGGCAAGCAAGCTTAGAAATAACGATGATCCATGAGTAGTTTATTTCCTAATGGACTTGTCTCCAACTAAGCATGCTATTGAAAGGATTTAAAATGTTATCCCCCAACACATCCACAAATTCTTGGAAGAATTCGATTGGCCAACCATCCAAACTAGGGGCCCTACCTAGTTTAAGTGCCCCCATGGCCCACTCTAATTCTTGCTTGGAGAAACCGATAGGGCCTCCCTCTCCCTTCTCCTCCAAACATTGGCCTAGTAATTTTGGAATTCTTGTGCAATCTCATTAGTCTGCTTCAACACCTATCCCTGTTGGGACAAACAAGGCACCTGTTTTGCTTGCTGGTTGGCCTAAGTTGCCACAAAGAAAAATCTTGTAGGCCGATGGCCATCTTTCAACCATTTGATTCTGGACCTTTGTTGCCAGTACTCTATTTCTTCCTGATCCAGCTGCTAGAGGGCAAAAAGGGTCTCCTGCTCCTCTTGCACTAAAGATTCCCCTGCCTCTTGTTGTGCCTAGATGGCTAGGGGTCATTGTTCCAATGTGGCACAGTGGAAGCGAAAGTATATTTCTCATCCTTCCTCTTAGAGCAAATTTTCTTCTTTAGTGTATTAAGACCATTGGTAAGGAAATCATGTGCATCTTTGGCTGAAGGGTAGCCCTCCCAGATAGTGATGACTAGAGGCCTTAACCAAGGTTTCATGAGCCAGGCCTGTTCAAAATGGAAGCGAGAAACAACTATGTATGGTTCTCTACCAATTAGACAGATCAATGATATGTGGTTTGATGTTTGCCACTTGGTCCCTGTAACATGCACCTCTTGCTTGGGCAGAAGGGAGGATCCCATCCAAACCGAATTAATTCTAGACATCACTCTAGCCTTACCTTTTCCCCAGTTACTCCAAGTGTAACAACAGTTCTCTATCTCTAAATCAACCAAGTCATGTTGGTGCAGGAATTGTAAGAAATGCTCTACCCCAAGTAGCGCAGTGCACACAACACTCATTTTTCCCATGCGTAAAGCTGTTGATTAAAATCCCCCATGAGCACCCAATGCCACTTGTTCGGAATAAGCATTGTAATTCTTCGCAACTCATTGACACATTTCATCCAATCTTGCTCCTTGTAAAAGTTGGTGAGCTAGAGCCTCGACGACGGTAAGTGGACCGTGATGCTCTAGTCTAAGGCATCTAGATCGTGGAAACTCATTCTGGATAGAACTGCTAAACCCCTAGCACACTGTCAACAAGCCACTTGTTGGACATACCAACTTGTCCATTGCAACAACTCAAATTCCTGATGTTGTAGGTTCGTTTCTTGCAAACACACAATGTCACAACGATTCCTATGCACAATCTCCTTGAGGGCATGTCTCTTGTAGGGGGTGCCCTACTCCTTGCAACCCCATGTCATGATCTTCATGGTCGCCCACTTGAGCATTTGCGGTAGACTTCTTTAAGGGTGGTTTGAAGGCCTAAATCAATTTCTAGTTGAGTTTGTTGGTTGCATACCAATGGTGTTGGTGGGCATCCTACCTTCCTAGCTTCTGCTGAAACCTTAAAACCATCACAAGTGTCGGTTGTCATACATAAAATCTCCTCCATTGCAGACTTGGATAAGCCTCTAAGAATAGAAACCCAATCCCCCATGGGGGAAGATCCTTGCTCATTTGCAAGGGCTTTAGTGGGGTGGTGAACCCCTTAGAGCCTAGGTCAGGAGAGGGCTTGCCCAAATCTTGACCAATCGGTTGCGTACTAACCACTGAAGACATAGCTAGTCTTGGTGGTGACCTCAACTCCTTCATGTGTGATCTTGGGGGACCTCGTTGCAGCACCGCAGGCAGCTCCTTTGGTCCTCCCTGCTTCTTTCGTTTAACTTGTTACCAGCCCCTTGCATTGTTGGCATTCGCCTTGGCTTGGCAAGTTGCCATTGTGTGGCCAACTTTACTGCAATACTTACAAGGGTCTCCTTTTGGCCCTAGTCCCTTGCTCTCCATGAGTAGATTTTCGTATTCGATTGTAATCTGCTCCTCCCTTGACGGAAGAGCCAGGACCACTTTTTGGAGCATGTCATTGGGTGATAATGACCTCTAGACACAAAAATGGGCATAGTGCATCCACTCCATCATCTTAGTAGGTTTGTCCAAAGTAATGAACTCCCCGAAGTAAGCAACCAGTGATTTGAAGAAGGTTGGCATCCAAAGCTCCCATGGGACTCCAAAGACGCAAATCCAGACTGGAGCTCGTGAAAATAAATCCTTGTCATGGTGCACCCTTGGCTGCCAGGAAATGAGGGCTAGTTGTCTCACACGAAAAAACCATGGGCCCCCTAAAAGAATTCGATCCTGGTCCTCGACACAACAGAACATAGAGAATGAGTTCCTTAGAAAGGCTCCTCACCCCAACATTTTTGAGCTTCACATATCCAACAATCTTCCTCTTAAACAAAAATCAGTACGCTAACCAGGAGCTGCACTGCTTTTAAACAGTCAGCTCATGTTGAAGGAAAGCCAAGCTGTCTCATGTATATCAAATACTTCAATTCAGGATAACCTTTTTTTAGCATATCATCTAAACTCCTTTGAGTATTAACCATACTCATTGTGCAGTTTCAACTGCACATAGAACCATCAACCTCCCACATTATCACATAAATTTTTATGTTCTTCAATGTTTTCATTTGGTGATCATCATGATGCAAAGCATGAATCCTTTGTCAATGGCTTTCTCTCATTTACCAACATCAGATCATTTTTTCAGGTGCCTGGAATTATACTATGTAAATGAAACACAGTATAAAGGGAAACTAGTTTGTTTGGGGGCTTATGAGACTGTTTCAATATTCGTAACTATTTTACGGAAATCACTTGTAGACCTTCATTATCTCGAACAATGTCCTTAATGACATCCTTTATTATTTCTGTATGTTCTTCCAGATAACTATTGCTTTCCACTCTGACATCATAACAAATGGTTTGAATCCCATGATTTTTGTGAACAGGAAGCGTTCTGACTTAGAACATCCAGATGTACCATAATAATCATAATAATAATACTAATAGTAATAAACTCATTTCTTCCCATCTTATTTTCTTTCTGTACACTTAATATCTTCGTTAAAGAGACTACCTCACTTTTTGTGGTATCATTTGCAACAGGATTCCATAAATGTAACCTCTGTAATCACTGCTACACAATATAATGTCTGGCTTCATTCTCTTCTCCTTTGATATTGAACCTAAGCTTCACAGACAAGTTTTACGATGACTATATGCCTCAATGCTTATCTTTCTAAGCAGGGTCCTGGGAGGGTTGGTGGATAAGCATAAGCCTAACCATTTCGAGTGGCTGTGCCCAGTTCTCAATTCATGTCTTCGACTTGAGAAACAAGCACCCTACCATTACTTTAAATGATGATCCTCATGAATGACTATATGAAATATTTTTACAAAATCTATGGTACTTTTTTCAGATATTGTTATCTAGATTTGCTTCCCTACAGGTCATTGTCATGGCTTTATGTTTTACTTATTTTAATTTTTCATGTTATCTTTGTCAGTGACTTCCAGATTCTTAATCAGGTCTAGGTCATGCATCAGGGACTACCAAGGTAAATAGTGTGTATAAAGGATCATCACCCAGAGCCACAGTGTCTGTCCTGCTAAGTGGGTCCCTGGAGGGTTGGTAGATGAGCAAAAGCCTAGCCTCTTTGAATAGGTGCACCTAGGCTCGAACCTAGGTTTTTGAGTTAAGAAATGAGCACCTTACATTGCAGCTCAACATTTTGAAGTTTCATCACTGGTCTTATTTTTTAACTCTTACACATCACATAGGCTAGTGCATTTCAGTGTTGAAATAAATTTCTAAGAGATAAAAGCTCATAATAAATTAAAATAATACTAATGGGTAGTAATTCAATCTGTAACCAGTTTAGAAGCTCAAGCTACTATGAGGCACTCATATATGTATATTATTTTTATTCCCAGTGAGTAGTACACCAAGTCTTTCTTTCTTCAGACAAGTTAAAATAACCAAAACAATTTCTGTTCATAATGAACATGAACAATGTCAACAATGGTTTTCTGAAAACTGTCCAAAGCAATAGTTAGAAAATTGTCTGTAGTTTGAGCAATACATCTTTCTTCACATTGAAATTAAAATAAATATGAAAACATCTTACAATTTCAGAACGAGGAACAACCCTTCTTGGGTAAGTGAATATTAACAATGGTTCCAAGGACGATTTGAAAAGCATCAGTAAAGCGACTAGTAAATGGCTTGAAGGTAGGACTGATTTGAAGGAAAAAAAATAACCGAAGTTTTATTTGCTTGTATTCTTTCTTTACCGTTGAATAGAATATTGACTGAATGAACCCTCAGCAAGCTATTGTAGTACAGCTCAAGCACATGACTTGCATCCTTCAGTTTATTTATTTATTTGGAATTTTATGGGAACCTTTATTCTGATTAGTTCTCTTGCCGATGAAATGTGTCAGTTTCGTGTAAAAGAAGCATTACTATATTTATTAGAAAACCAATCTTCTATGTTAAAACATTATAAGAATTTTAGAAACCTTTTGCTAACTGACTATTATTTGACTATTACAACCAAGAAGCACCGGATGAAACATTGTAGTAGTGGTAGTCGTTTAGGACATGTTTGATTAGTTGTATTACCATTGGCAGTCATTTCATCTGGGAATCTTTATGTAATTCTCTAGTAGGTGAACTTATAATCAATGGGTCATTCTAATTTGATGGGATAAAAGGGATGTTGTTGTTGTTTTACTTCCTAACCCAGCTATTCCATGATGCATCCCACTGCTTTTAAAGGCATCAAAATTATTTGTACCTATCTTTACTTATAATGTTTTATCGTTAACTTAAGTTCCTGGATTTACTAATGTATAGGTGATGCTTCGAAATGTACATCTCCTGACTCTGTAAAGAAAGTAAGAGAGCAAATTGTTCAACATATGGACTTGTGGCTTTCACAATGTCAAGATGACGAGAAGCTGTTTTCAATGTAAATGATAATGCTTTTGCTATGTAGACGTTCTCCCCTTGGAGTGTTTTAAATTGCACCTTGTCTGGATTTTTTTAGACATTTGAAATTTTGAGAAAGGTCTTAAAAAGAATAATTAACATGAGAATCATTCTTCAATAATAACAATGTAATGCTTGTGAAATTTCGTGAAATTTCTGGTATCTAAATACTTGTCTTGCAAAAGAAATGTATGATAACATTTTAAAAATTTTATTGAAATGTTGTTATTTTCCGTTTTTGAAATAATAGTTTAAAAACTAGCAATAACAAGAATTGAATTTGGTCTCCATGAGTTGAATTTAAATAGGAATGGAAAAAATAGAATAAGGTTTTAGTGGTTCTTTGTTACATCATTTCATTCTTGGCTTGAAGGATATAGTCATAGCTTGAGCATAATAAAAATATGATTTGATGACCACATTCTTGAAGGTAATGTTGGATGCTATCTTTCAACTTCTTTGACAACTAATCCTAATATTTTTGGTAACTTGGATAATTAGAATCATACCATATGTAATCCAAAGTTTATGTAGAGAAGGATATTTAATGTTGTTCCATTATCAATGGTTGTAGCACCACATTAGGAAATTAAAGTCCATGGTGAATATTATCAATCTGTTGATTGGAAAGTATATTTTTACCATTTTAATTAAAACCTATTGAGATAAAAGTTTTTCTGAAAAATATTTAGATGTATAGCATAGACTTGGAATTGCAATCATGTTTTAGCTTTTGATTTGGGCCAAATTATTATAATCTATAATATATTTTAATATTGTTAATTGATCTTGTCGATTGAATTGTTTTTGAATTTGTAACTTTATTAAAACTTATTTTAAGCGGACTTGGATTTCCACATTATTATGTTGGTACATTTCTTTTGGTGTACTTGTTCACTTGATGAATTGAAGTACCAAAGCATAACAAATTGCTTGTATTGAATATCTTGATTTTTCAGTCGATAATGAAATGTTTTAACCTAATGATTATGATTTGAATATTGATCATAACTGCATACACTTTTGAAAATTGATTTAACATGTCAATCTTTATGGCTTATCCTTGTTGAATTTTTCTAATTATTTGGTATCCAACCTCATTGATTATTAGGTCTAACTATGCAAAATCAATTGAAAATTATTTTAGCGTGATTTATTTGGTGTATTCTTTTAGATGCATATCATGGACCAATTGGTAATTAAAATTTTTATCTTTTGATAGGCCCTAAATGCATATTTTTTTGGGTATCAAAGTGTTTTAGAAATTTTGATATCTCTTCATAGGTAAGTGCTATTGATACATCTTTAGTTAACTAACTTGAATATGTTGATTTAAATGGATACATCAATTGATTAGATAGATAAAATTGGACATCAATTACATCAAGAACTAAGTAATTTATTCAAGTCAAAATCATTGTTTTATCATGAGTTTTAGATTATGGATGTGAAATCCAATGACATTAATGTCAATGATGGTAACGGTGGAATTCATCAATGTTGATGTTAGCCAACCAACATGTTGCTTGATTAGTCAAAGGTTAAAGTAGCTTGAATGAGAACCAAAAGAAAAATTTGAAATTTAGCCAAATGATCCTCTATATGAGTAGCATTATAGCATAAAGTTATGTGCATAACAAAAGTACTTTGATTAAAAGCCCTTTTAAAGGTTACTAAAATTCTGAACCTAAAATCCATTAAAAATATGACAATATCAAGGTTTGGATTGTGATTTTTAGTAATCATCAACATCATCATAGCGTTATCCCAACTACATGGATTTGGCTATGTGAGTTGTATTATGCTATTCACTTCTAATAAGAGCCAAATAAGCATTAATACACAAATCTTGGATTTTCTTTGGTCTTATTTACATATGTTTTTCTTTATGTAAGCAAATCAAGCATCTTTTGGTTTGCCATTTGTACTCTAATAAGGTAACCTCTTTTAACAAAAGCAGTCTTTGGTCTTATTTACATATACCATCTAAGGTGACTTTCCTTAATTTTCTCATCTTTATGAGCTACCGTGAAACCTTCGGTGATAAGAGAAGAATTGATTTGATCTTTCCTAGTCATACCCAACATCCATCTTAGCATATGCATCTTTGCCATATGCATATGTTATGCCCATTATTTTTTGATAGGCCAGCACTCCACACCATAATGATCACAAGTTTGTAGATTTTACGCTTTAACCTAGTAGGGATCCTTCTATGATAAAGCACACCACTAGCTTCCTATCATTTCCTTCATCTTGCTTCATTTCTATTTGTCACATTATTATTAATCTTTTCATCTATTTGAACTAAGGACCTAAGTATTTGAATTGCATACATTGAGAAACTTCGTGGTTTTGAATTCTAATACATTTCTTCATTACTAGCTTTTCCACTAAAAGTGCATTTCATGTATTTTGTTTTACTTTTACTAATTCTCAACAATAGATTTTCTAGGATTTTTAAAGTTGAAATTGCAAATCTACTTTAGTTAGTCTTCTTCATAGTTTAGTTCTTTAGTTGCATGACTAGGAATTATTTTGAATTTTCTTTGGATAGATATCTTGCCCTTGCTAAGAAAATTAGATGTTGAATATTTAGCCTAAAATTAATAAATTAAAATTATTGATGTAAGGCTTTGACAATTGAGAACTTAGGAGGGTTGAGTAAGTTTGTCAATTAAAATTGTTGCAACCACAAACTCAAACACAATTTTTTACGTGTTTCCCCAACATGGGTAGTCCACACATGGAGGGTAGATTTGATGCATACCTTCAAACTTGTTGCTTCAAAATTGTGGTTTGCAAAGCACCGTAACCTTTACAAGATTTGAGCTCCACTACAAAGAATTTTGTCGCTGCAAAATCTCTCAACCCTGTAAGGTCCCAACAAGCTCAAAATGTTGTTTGAAGGGCACCACACCTTGTACAAGCTTTGAGCTTTGCTTTGGAGTGTTTTGTTTTAGTGAAATAACTCAACCCTGCAAGGTCCTAACAAGCTCAACATGTGGTTTAGAGGATCCCACAATCTTTACAAAATTGAGCTATGCTCTGAAGTGTTTTGATGCTGCAAAATCACTCAATCTCGCAGGATCCTATAAGCTCAATACGGATGCCTTCTCGCAAGAAGCCCATCTGATGAGTGGCGAGGTACCCCTACACTCAATCATACAAATACAAACATTTCACGCACAATCTGATCGAACTTCGCAAATGGGCTAGTCATGGTATCTAGATAGTTACTCGTTGATCGCAGTTCGTTGTCTTCCCACCTGGACTAGTATTTGCTTTGTCACGTATGGTTTAGTCCAGAGTGAGGTGTATGATGTGGTTTCTAACCTAGTGCTACTCCTAGGGGCAATGGAAAATATCTTTAATTAAGCTAAGAGGAAAAGGGAGAGAGAATCTAAACTAATAGGAGATAGGAAGAGAGAATCTAAGCTAGCCTAAGTGCGATGAGCATCCATTCCTTAATCATCCGTACACATCTTGGACCTCGTGCACGACTACTACTGGGATTATCAAGCACAGATCTTAGGTATGCTACTGGGTTACCAAGTAGTCACACTTAAATGCTCATGATTAAGTTGTACTCATTTCGCGTTTAAGGAGTTTAGGGTGAAGAGATATTAACTACGAAAACAATAATTAATTAGGTAATTTAAACTAAGTGAATGCTGCAATGATGAAGTAATCTCGATCTTTATTTTCGGTCATGTGCATGTCCAAGTACGTCACACTCGAATAAACACCACATTGCGGGCATGCACTAGGAGAGAGGCTTGACAAGAAAAAAAATGACAAAAAGATCCTACTCTAATACTAATTTTTAATTGACTTTTCCCGTGTGCCTACATGTGTATTTATAGGCCGACACAAGAGCCACGATATCGTGTACCTGATATCGCTTGTGAGGTTGCGATATCACATACTTGATAACAGGGGTCTGATATTGGGACCCATCAGACCTGGTATCTTGTACATGATATCAAGGATCCGATAACAGGCGTTCGATAATAGGACCTAATAGACCATGACTCATCACCATCAATCCTGTAGGCCAACAAGAAAGAAAGAAATGAACAAGGAAAGACTGTAACTAAATTTATAGGTCCTTCTACTTGAAGCTCAGTACAAATTACAATCAAGCAAATGATGTGACAATGAGGAGGAAGAATATAATTCCATAGAATAGACAATGATAGATCTTTTGTGAATAGTATTTGTTCAATTCGAAAAAATTTGACATTATCTCATAGCCTTGGAGTTTCCAAAATCTCATCGGAATTCATGCAACAACTACCAAACAGTTAGTGTATACATCTACTTCGAAGTTGAGATGTCTAACTGAAATTGACCTCAATGTAGGAGAGACATCTATCTAACAATTGGGACATCTACAGTGGGATGTCGACAGTGAGACATTTACTGTTGGAGATAGACATCTGCTATTTTTCCAAGATGTCTACTCAACTTTTGAACTTTAAGAGGTTTTCTCTTGTCAATTTGTCTTCTTGGCAGTCCTTGGAGCATTTTCATTTAACTTGTATACTTCATTTCCATCCATGTTGTTATCTTGCCCATGAAGTCTTCATTTCGACATGTTGATGTAGATCTTGTTTTGTTGTGTTCTTAGATCTCATTGTGAAGCTCTTGTTCATGTCTTGCAAAATCATCATCTACCACATAGATTCTAAATTCTCCATTTTCCTTAAGGTTTTGACAAACCAAAAGGTCAACAATCTCCCCCTTTTTGGTGATGTCCAAAACTTAAGAAAATGGGTTAGTATGGCCTATAAAAACTAAAAATAAGAATTAATCTCTCCCCTTTTTTGGACAACACCCAAAATAAGGCGATCATGAAAAGTGCCTATCCAAACATCATCAAAAGAGTTCCATAAGATAAATGTTCATAACATCATATGATAATTTCATAGAGATACAAACAATTAGTGAAGGAAGAAAATCAATTAAAGAGTACACATCTTTTAGCATTGATTTCATAGGGCTGATGATAAAAAAAATTCATTTAGAGCTTCCCCTTATCTATTCACAAACAAAGTTAAAATTAATCAGGCATAACTGATCCAAACACAACTAAGCTAAGCCTTTCAATTGATGTCCAAGAGTATTTAAAACCAAATTCCGAAGTCCAAACTTTGATCCTTGAAGATCAAGTCACTTGTCTCTGAAATAATAAGCCATTAGTAACTAACATCTCATGATTTTATAATCATCCAATATTCTCCCCCTTTTGAAACATCAACAAAAAAGATAAGGCACAACAATTCTATGACAAGAAGAATAAATACATGCACATTCAACTTTTAAGACTTATATCAAATACTCACAAGAAGAATCAAAGCACTACAACTTCTCATGCTAAATATTTCAAAAGATCAAGAACAACCAAATAGATCCTTAACAAGATGCTCATAAACAGATGTGAATATGTCAAGTTCAAAAATACATTGTCAAGAAAGTCACCTTCAGGTAAAGATCCAAAATGTAACATGACCAAAAGAAAGCACATACTTTTACCTTAGATACTTTACCAAGTTTAAAATAAATATACCTCTAACTTGTTCATTCTTTGTTGTTGGTGTGGGAGTAGGAGATGTTGCAACCTGAGTGTCTTGTTGAGAGTCCCTGAATACTCCCCCTATGTGTGTAGTCCAAAAGATATAAGTTGTTGATAAGGTACATGCTTCCCTTGCATATGTGCAAATATCCTTCTCATCTTAAAGTTGTAGTTGTAGGAAGAGTGACATTCTCCTCTTGGGCCTTTTAGGATTAGCTTGTTCTTTTTGAAGATGCAATCTAAATTATTCTTTTGTCATCAAAATACTAAACTTACATTACAACACTAAGATCAAGTGTGGAGACTAGGGTCTCCCATTAGTTATGTCACAAAAA
>MNCI01023131.1:0-84040 GCA_015680685.1 Gnetum montanum | reverse complement strand
TTGCAGTTTATGATTTCACAAGAAAGCAATAATGTCATATCATAGCTTAATCTAGTCAAGAACTCAAAACATGATTTATTAATAAAAACTTTAAAAGTAGCATAAACAGGTCATTATAGCATATTATAGTTCAACTATTTTCAAGATCAAGTGGAATTTTCTTTGGATTTCCAAAGATTTCCAATAGCTTCCACTCAAATGTAAAAATAAACTAATCTAGTGTAATTTCATCAAGCCTAGAAATAATAAATATACTTATCATTACCTTGCTTGCTAATGGAGATCAAGATGTCTAAAGAGATTAGAACTAAGGTTCTTCTTTCAAAGTTTCTCCTTTCATACCACTTTTGTTTATTTCTAATATCTTGCTTCCTTTCACAAAATTATTGAGAGTTCTTTCACTTCTTTCTTTTTGCTTGATTCTCCACACCTTTTTATTCTGTTTACCTTTATGATTTGTCCTCCATTCCTTTTTTCCCTGAAATATTTCCTTTACTGGTGCATTTGGGTAAGACCAAGGAGTCTTATGATATGACCATGTGTTCATGTGATAATATTTTAAATCACAATTCCATTCCTTATGCCCAAATCTATTACAATAAAAAATAACTAACGTGGTTAAAGTGATCAAACCTTGGAGCTACTCTTGGTTGGAATGTAGTGCCTGTTGACACTTCAATTTTTGGAGAAGCCTTTTGTTGGGATGAAGCTTGTGTAGATGCATTTCTTGTGAACAACATCCTAGCCTACTTTTATCATGTGGACTTCTTCCTTGCCCAAGAACTATTTGGAGGAATTCTTTTCGTTTAACTAGCCTCTCATTTACAAGTTTAACATTTGCAAGTTCTTCCTTAAACTGCTCATGGGACAAGGTTAGTTTTTTATTCTTAGCCCTTAGGTCTAAGTTTTCTTTTGTGAGGTTCAGAATTTTCATATTTAATAAAGAGAGATCTTGATCCTTGGTTTTTAATTCTTTCTTTAATTTTATACGAATATTTTGAAGAGATAGAAGTTCATTGCACAAGAGGTCATACCTTTCTTCATCAATTTCCATTTGATCATCATCATCAGATGAGCTAGTATCATCATTTATGAGATCCATGCAAATGAGATGTGAATCTTTTGGAGTGTCATCCACCTCTTCTTCACTTTGTTCTCCATCGTCCCAGCTGGTGCAGATATTTTTTCCCTCCTTATTTTCTTGAGTTTTTTCCTTTTCATCATCTCAACTTCTTCTCCTTTCTTCACTATACTCTTTCCCTTGTAACTTGTAAGCATTGGGGCACTTGGAGGCCATATGGCCTCTTCTACCACATATCTAGCATTCCATAGAAATGGTATCAAACTTTGAAAGTTTAGATTGCCTACCTCTAGTCTTACCTTTGTTGTGCAAAATGTTGCTGATGAGTTGAGTGCATTCATCCAAGAAGAATACCAAAGCTATGAACCTTACATACTTAAAGAATATTTGCATTCGAGTCTTCCAACATGTAAAGGTAATCCTATTGAACATTGGTAACTTGATGTATGATCCACCTTCCATTGTTCACTCTTGAGTTATTACACTCAAAAGCGAGAGTACCAGACTTCAATACCACTTAAGGATCGAGAATGTAGAAGGAGGGTTGAATAAGTTTGCCAATTAAAATTACTATAGCCACAAACCAAAACATAATTTTTACATGGCTTCCCAACTTGGGTAGTCCACACTTGAAGGGTAGATTTCATGCATACTTTCAGACTTGTTACTTCAAAAAATGTGGTTTGTAAGGCACCACAACCTTTAGAAGATTTGAGCTCTGCTATGGAGAGTTTCATCGCTGCAAAATCTCTCTACCCTATAGGGTCCTAACAAGCTCAAAATGTGATTTGAAGGGCATCACACCTTGTACAAGCTTTGAGCTTTGCTCTAGAGTGTTTAGTCGTAGTGAAACCACTCAAGCCGACAAGGTCTCAACAAGTTAAAATTGTGGTTTAGAGGATTCCACAACCTTTACAAAATTGAGCTCCTCTCTAGAGTGTTTTGACATTGCAAAACCACTCAATCCCATAAGATCCTGATAAGCTCAATATGGATGCCTTCTCATAAGAAGCCCATCACCTGCAGGGAAACAAGAAAGAAAGAAAAGAACAAGGAAAGAATGTAACTAAATTTACAGGTTCTTATACTTAGAGCTTAGTACAAATTACAATCAACAAAATGATGTTATGATGAGGAGCAAGAACAAAATTTGCATAGAATAAACAATGATGAGTCTTTTGTGAACAGTGCATGCCCAATTCGAAAGAATTTGACATCATCTTATATCCTTGGAGTTTTTGAAAACTCCTTAGAATTTGTGCAACGACTACCAAACAACTCATGTAGATGTCTACTTCGAAGTTGAGATGTCTAACTAAAATTGACCTCAATGTAAGAGAGAAATCTATCTAACAATTGGGAAATCTACATTGGGAAATCTACTATTGGAGATAGACGTCTACTATTTTTTCAAGATGTCTACTCAAATTTTGAACTTTGGATTCTGATGCTTTCTCTTATCAATTTTTCTTCTGGGTAGTCCTTAGAGCATATTCATTTGACTTGTAGACTTTGTTTTCATGCATGCTCTCCTCTTGCTCATGAAGTCTTCATTTCGACATGTTGATGTAGATCTCATTTCCTTGTATTCTCAGATGTCATTGTGAAGTTCTTGTTCATGTCCTGCAATATCATCATCTACCACATACATTCTACATTCTACATTTTTCTTAAGGTTTTGACATACCGAAAGGTCAACAGGAATGATCTATGAAGGATGTTTCACATATATATATGACAAAACATTTTGATTTATAACTCTCTATATAACTAGAATCAAATTTTTAAAATGAATTTTGATATCTTTAGCATAGCTTAGCATGTAAACTTGCATGTCATCTTTTTAAAAAGTTGTTTTATATCAGTTAGCAACTCAAAAAGAAACTTGTTGATATACAATTAGTCTCTTTATCACATCTATAAATGATTGATATTTCTTTTCATTGCTTAGAAAATTAGATGCTGAATATTTAGCCTAAAATTGATAAATTAAAATTATTGATGCAAGGCATGATCTATTAAGGATGTTTTCAACATGTATATGACAACATTTTGGATGATTGAAATCAAATTATTGTAATGAGTCTTGATATCTTTAGGCCAACTTACCTTGTTAACTTGCATGTAATCTTTTGAAAATGTTGTTTTATTTTGGCTAGTAATTCTTAAAAAGCCTTTTGACATAAATTTATACTCTTGATTACACATATATATGATTGAAATTATTTTCTAGTGATCATCCTCATGGTACCACTAGACTTTGGACCAAACAATATTAAGCAATTACTAATTATCTTTTAATGAAATTGAAATTTTTATAGAGATTATGCATTAATAAGTTGTATTTATGCATTTGACTATATATGGTTGATTGTATATTTGAAATCATTTGTACATAGTATTCCTAATCACAAGATAGTCGTTTTTTATTAAAATTGGTTAAATTATCGTTGTTGATCAAATTTTTAATAACTAAAATGTTTATTTAGATTTTAGAGCTTGGAATAAATTTGTTTTATTTTTTTTGTTAATGCTATTTTATAAAAATAGTTGATTTTAATGTCCAACATTAAGCTTGATGCTTCAAATAATTATTAATCTAATTTTTAAAGGGAAGGTTAGGTTAGTTGTATTACTAAGGAAAACAATCCTAAATGTAGGTCACAATGTGGCTTATGAAGAGGAAACACCCCATCTAATAGAATAATAAAATCCACCATTGGTATGTTGTAGGAAGGAACTAAAGTATTAGGGTAACTAAAACAAAAAAGAAAAAGAAAAAAACACATGGCACCCCTACCCCCATCCCNCCCTATCTAGGGCATATCCACATGGCTTGTTGTTCATAAAAATCATCACAAAAACTATACATGTCCCATAACTTCAACAACAATCACACAATGTCATGGATAAAAAAAACTAATAGTACAAAAACAAGCTTTAATTGCCATTGGGGAAGGTAACTTGAAGAGTCTACTAGTCATGCCATGTATCTTGATCTAATAGAAAGGAGCTAAAAGCCATCAAGTATACATGCAAAGATATTTTATCAAAGGTAAGGAGAAACAATTGTGGCACCAATTGAATCAAAGGGTAGCTTGACCTAAAAAACTATGCCTACAACACCAACAATGATTGCAATAGAGTAGATCTATGACCCTAGACCAAATCATTGAAATCCCACCAAAGAGAGTGCAACTTTCAACCTAAAATAATATAGTGTGGTAATCACAAGCTAGGGCTATGCCCAGCCTCTTTTATCAAACTATCCAAAGAAGCTTTAATCATCATACCAATCACCAAACTAGAAGTAGGCTTAACTAATCTTTTCTAACCTACCAATGACATAGCTTGAGCTAGCAAAGTAGTAATGACCTACCCTAGTAGGGAAGATTCCATAGGACTAGGGATAGGCAAGGCACATCTAGGTCAAGCTAAATAGGATTTGAAGCAAGCTAAGTTGATGGGTGGAAGGATTATTAGAGTAGGTTCAATTCACTAAATTAATCTTCTTCAAAACATTAAATTCAAATATTTTGCAAAGATAAAACTTTTTGTTAGAAAATAATAAAACTAGTTACGTTTAATTAATTTATTAAAAGATTACAACTGGTTCTCAAAAACACACAAATAATTAAAATTTATCATTCTCAAATGATATTGCAAAGCATGAGGCCCTACAACCATACAATGGCTATTCTTAATGCAAGACATAGCCAATAGAGAATCTCTCTTGCAACTTAGGATTGAGATCTCAACTCACAAGTAAGACACAATAGAATAGAATAGAAAGATCAACATACTACAAGTTGACCTTGTAGATGCAAAACCCAATTGCACTCACTCAATGCGCTCATCCACTCTCTCATGCTTAGCTCTTTTTTCTCAAGAGCTCTCTCCTCTCACTCATATGTACTCAACAATTAAGAGTTATAGTAACATTTATGACAAATCAGAAGATAAGAAATCTAGAAACCTTTCCTTAATTCAACTTGAGGATCTTTAGAGGCTTCTTAAGTCTTCTCACCTTTTCCTTGGTTGTTTCCATCCTTTTTCATCATGTTTGGTTTCCAAGGGTTCATGAAAGAATGTGTCCAAGGGTTATTTTTTTCTTAAGTCTTCTCACCTTTTCCTTGGTTGTTTCCAAGGGTTATTTTTTTCATATAGTGTCCATCCACATTTTTATCTCCTTTGAACTTCAGACATGTCTAGCACTCCTTCATAAATTTTGAAACTTTTGCTGCCATACTATGGAAAAAATAGTTCCTACCCACAAGTTCCAATGTTTTATCCCTGTCCATATGGCCTTCCATGCCACTAAAATTCTTTTCAAATAAACTAATTTTCCTAAAATCACAATTAGGAACACATATCTTTCCATTCTTAAATAATAGTTCATCTTGAATATGATAGTTCCTCCATTGGTCTATCCTACTCATCAATGACTATTTGAGGATCATCCAAACCTACCCAAAATCATCATCATGATCATACAAAGAAGCAAAATTACCCATACCTTCCACATGAGGTATGCTGAAATTCACGACATGCTCCCTCGATAATGCATCAGCCATCACATTGGCTTTTCCACTTTTGTGCTTCAACACAAAATTGAACCCCTATAACTGTGTGACTCACTTCATGTGCTATACACTTAGATTCTTTTGTGAATTTAGAAATTGAAGTGCTTTGTTTTTTGTCATCAAAGTGAACTCTTTGGGCAACAACTAATGCCTCCAATGCTTGATTGCTTAAAGAATAAAGTACAACTCCTTCTCATATATGCTATATATTTGCCTTGAATCATTCAAAATTTCTAGAAAGAAAGCAATATACCTACCTTCTTGTGAAAGTATCTCACTAATGGCAAGTCCACTTGCATTAACCTCCACTTGAAAAAGCTTTTGAAAATATAGAATTACAAGCATAGGTTCATTGGTAATCTTTGCTTTCAATAGGTTACAGCTGCCTTGGATTTCATTATCCTACTTGAAATATTTATTTTTCTTCAACAAACCAAACATAGGCCATGAGATACTATTAAAGTTTTTATGAACCTTCTATAAAAATGTGCTAAATCAAGGAATGATCTTACCTACCCACCATTTTTTAGGTTTTGGCCAATCCTTATTAGCCTTCACCTTGGTAGCTTTTGTTTGAATCTAGTTTTTAGAAACCACATGATCCAAAAATGTGATTTATCTCTTGAAGAAATGACTTTTCTTTTACATTGATTGCTAGCTGTGTCTCCTTCCACTTAAGACACACCATCCTCAAGTGAACCAAGTGCTATTCCTTATTAGAGCTATACACCAAACTATTATCTTAAAAGGTAATATAAAATTAACTAGTCAAGTCCTTCAATACATCATGCATCAACCTCATGAATGTAGTAGGTGCATTCATGAACCCAAATGACATCACCAACCATTCAAACAATCCATCTAATGTTTTGAAATCTGTATTTCACTCATCACCATGCTTGATTTTGATTTGACAGTAATCACTATTCAAATAAACTTTGCTAAAAATCTCTACATTGGTAAGGACATCAAGGATATCATCCATCCTTGGAATAAGGAACCTGTACCTTACTCTTATTTTGTTCATGACTCTAGAATCAATGCACATCCTCCATTCATCATTGTTCTTTTTTGGCACTAGCACCATTGGAATTGAACAAGGTGATATGGATTTCCTGATGAAGCCATTTACAAGTAACTTCTCTACTTGGCTTTGTAGTTTAGCCCTATGATTTGGTGCCATTCAGTAAGCTCTCTCATTTGGAATCAAAACACTAGGAATAAAGTCAATTTGATGTTGTCCATTCCTCATCGGTGGTAGTCCATCCAATTGTGACTTCCATTAGGTCTAGCTTCACTCCACACATTTCTTGCTCCATCAAAATGAGCATTGTTGTCAAGATTCCATGTTCAACCAAGAATTACATTAGCACAATCTACTGGAAGCACATCATGTCTCACCATATCATGAAAACTTCCAATTTTAAATCTCAAAGTACATTGTTTCCTCACTTCTTGAGAAAACTCTCAAGATAACCAATGTAGTTTATAAGGCCTAGGATGAGGATTAGTTACCAAACCTAATCTAGCAATTGCACTAGAAGAAATAACATTTTCTTGGGTTCCCCCTTTAATCAAAAGATGAATCCATTTCCCACTAAGCAAGAAACTAGCCCCAATTCCAAAAAAAAAATAAAATTCTGATCTCCTCTATTTACATTCCCCATGAATGCACACAAATTTAGTTCAAAGACATTCTTAATTTTTGAAGCATTAGGATTACCTCTTTGAAGACATTGGCTTAATGTCTCTTCCATCTCCTTGGTTTGCACATATTTACCCTTGGATGCCTTGTGAAGTGGACATTCTCATTGTTTGTGTCCCATTCTTTATACTTGAAGCACTAAATTTCTGATGAATTGCTCCCATGACCTTTGGCCTCCTTTTCTTGGTCCTTGGCCTTGCTCTTCTTATTGTCTCTTTCACTCTTCTTATCTTGGTTGTCCTTGTTGTCTTTAGATTTGGACTTGGATCCATTCTTAGATTTAGATCTCTTCTCCTTTTCCTTGGATGATATTTTGTTCTATTTTTGAATCCACCTAATTTCTTCTCAAGGTTGAGTGCCAAATCATAAGCTTCATCAAGAGTTTGTGGCTCATAAAAATGTAACTCCTGCTGGTATGCCATTTTGAGACCTCTTAAAAGGATTGAATCTTGTTGATATTCCTGCTAGTTTACCTTAGCTTAATGGAATTGATTACAAATTTTGATGTAGAATTCAATGACATTCTTGTCACCTTGTTTGAGGAATTTTAACTTCATAATGGTTTCTTATCTCTAATGAGAGTATTCAAATTTTCTCTTCAACTTATATTTCATCAAATTCCAGTCATTGGTAGGTTGACCATTTCTTCTTTCATAACCCTAGGACTCCTTTTCATACCAAGTAGAATCCTTGGCTAATGGTTTTCTACACTCCCATAGTTGGATTTTCCTTCTTCTTCATCCACTTCGTCTTCACCTAGTTGTGAAACTTCCTCATCTGAACATACATGCTTATCTCCTATGCTTGTTGGAATATTTCTAGGATTGGCATTCCTCTCTACCTTTGCACTGATCTCATCTAACTGAGCAACCATCATCTAGAAGTTAGACTTCATGCTCCCCATGTCTCGATTTAAAGCTTGCACATGTTTCTTCTTGGGTGAGATCTAAAATTGACAAAATCCCCAACTAAAATCCAAGGAAAAATAAAACTATGCTTTGATACAAATAATGTTGGAGTAGGTTCACTCTACTAATTAATCATATTTAAAATACTAAATCCAGATATTTTTCAAAAATAAAAATTTTTGCTAGAAAATAGGAAAACTAGCTATCTTTAGTTAATTTATTAGAAGATTACAATTGGTTCTTAAAAATCCATAAAAAATTAAAACCTATCACACTTAAATGATATTGTAGAGCATGAGGCTTTACAACCACACAATGAATATTCTTAATGCAAGACACAACTAATTAAGAATCTCTCTCACAACTTAGAACTAAGAGCTCAACTCACAAGTAAGACAAAAGAAAATTCAACATAAAAACCAACACATCATAAGTTTATCTTGAAGCTACAAACCCCAATTACGCTTGCTCACCCACTCTCTTATGCTCAGCTCTTTAGTCTCAAGAGCTCTCTTCTTTTACTCATCTATACTCAATAATTAAGAATCACAATAACATTTATGACAAACTGAAAGATAAGAAACCTAGAAACCTTTCCTCAACTTAAGTTAAAGCTCTTCAAATGTTTTCCAAGTCTTCTCACCTTCTCCCCAACTGTTTCCATCCTTTTTCATCACATTCTGGCTATTTCTTGAATTGGTATGAGTGCTTTTGGAAGTTATCCATCTCTACAAGTTTTTTATAACCTCGGAAAGATGTCTCTATGTTAATCTAACTCTTTGGAAAAATATCTACTATTGTTTCTAGAACTAGCAAGTCATCTTACCCAATATGTCTCATTCTTACATGAGACATCTTTCCCAAGATGTCTCATGTTCTAGTCAAGATGTCTTAGTAGAGACATGACTCCAAATAGAGAGATTTCTCCTTTAATATCTAGATGTCTCTTGTCATTGCCAAGCTTTAGCCATGATGTCTTCTAGCCTTCCAAGATGTCTATCTAGTGTTTAAAAATTGCAAAACAAACATGTAGGAAATAACAAGGGGACTAGAAGAGGTGTCCCTACACCAACTATCAAGCATTTGAAATGTTATGAAGGGACCAGTCTTGTGGAAAAAAAATGCTTCTTAACATCATAGGTGATGAGATATTTAATGTCAAAGTTATTATTAGAATCTAGGATCACAAGGGAAGGGTTATGGGGGAGCACAGAAGCCAAAAGTGGGGAGAGGTGAAGGAGAGGCAAGCAAGGAGAAAAGGTAATAAGTGGTAAGGGTTAGTCATAGAATTAGTGTGAAAAGGTGATGGCAATGGAGGGCTAGGGTTGCAAAAGCAAGAAAACAATGGAATCACACTCACCTAAGATAACACCTTTGGGGTTGGAAAAGCTAATGAGACATGGAGTTGAAGAAGCTGTATGCCACAAGTTTGCTCAACCAAGTAAGAAACTTTTAATGTGGAATCCTAGGAATCTACATTCTCATCGCATAGTGTAGCTCACATGCAAGCATCCTTGTGAGCCAAACTAGCAGGTTCATAACATCCAAGACATCTTTGGTCTTGAAGGTGCACAACAACTTGAAATGAAATCTAGTGAATGTAAAAACCTTGGTATCTAGGATGACATAATAAATAATTTGCCAAATGATCTCTATAGTAGTTGATCATTTTGTTTATAGGCTTCATTGCATTGTGTTGGCACAAGATCCATGCTAAAAAAACCTCTAGAACATTGCCAAACCTTAACAGTTCATGTGAGACATGGGGGACCCTTAATCCAAAATGCTATTGGTCACCACCATGGAGTCTAGAAAAGCTTGCACTTACACTCCATCAATGAAGAAGCTATTATCTTGGTAAGTTCCTGGAATGTATAAAATCTAATTAGTATGGTAGCTGAACAGTGCAAAAAAGTAACACACCTAGCCAATGCACTTAAGTAAAATCAACATCACCAACATATAGAGGATTCTATGGCTTATGGTCTTATGGCATTGCATATCATGGACATGAAAGGTCTTCATAATGTAATGATGAGTATCTAGCCATAAATATGAGTTGGTAATGGCCTTATTGACACTTTTAGAGGGTAATCATGGGCTCTACATTTGAAAAATCCTCACATTACATTGAAGTCAAATCATCCATATGACCTTAGTACATAATGAAATGTCATGCAAGTATCATTCCATGATGTAACCCTTTGTAGTCATATTTCAACAAAGATCCTAGTTCACTGTGATTCATGTATGAAGAATAAGATTTGAGGC
The DNA here is from genome assembly GCA_015680685.1 of Gnetum montanum. Lineage (NCBI taxonomy): Eukaryota > Viridiplantae > Streptophyta > Gnetopsida > Gnetales > Gnetaceae > Gnetum > Gnetum montanum. The sequence goes on along the minus strand of MNCI01023131.1, from coordinate 73,492 downwards.
TTTTGTAAAGTTATAAGTGACAAAAAGAGGATGTATGTTTTCAACCTCCCAATAGCATATAGGACATCGGGATGCCAAGGCAAAAGCCCTTCTTTTAAGTCCATATTGGATCAAAATAGCATTATGAGCCATTAGCCAAATGAGAAAAAAAAATGAACATTAGGCTTACAATGTAGTTTCCATATGAGCCTCCATCCCATCAAGGCTTCAAGTGACTTCTTATATAAACTCAAGATCGCTTGCCTATACCTAGTATCATTAAAAGTAAGGGAGTTCATCTGGGAGGATCCTAGGGGGAAATGGACCTAGAGGAGGCTATAGATATGCTTGAATTGACTTTGAGCTAGAATGTGCATCATCCTCTTAGCAAGAACCAACTCCTCCATAACTTCTTCCCAATTGGGAAGGGAATCAACATGATCTTGGATATCTAATTAAGCTCATCTCTAACCTTCTCATTTTGTAGCTACATAATTTCAAACTTACTCTAGGCCTTGTGGAATGATCTTTGGTCACATTCACATAAAATAGGCCTATGATCTAAGTACAACTAGGATAATTCCTTACTAATAAGAACATGAAAATTTTAGACTAATCTAAGAAGAAGGAATATTTTTAGATAAGAAGCTAATTAGTGCGCAACCCCTGCCAACCAAACTAGGAATCTTCCAAATAAAATAATTAACAAAGATTTGCAACTCAACAAGATTAACCTTTGTTCTAAATCATCAAAGAACTAACTATCCACATAATGAGTAAAGAATAACTTGCTCTCTCCTCTTGATGCTAGAGAAGATTTTAGTCATCACCTGTAATCTAGTCCTTCTCCCTCCTAATGGCCAAGATCTCCTACTTGAAAATAAGTCTTTGAGCACTGCACATAACTTTGTAAAAATTCAAAATTTTGAACAATTTTAAAAAAATATTAATTATGTTAAAATAATTAATAAATTAAACAAAACTCAAGTGATCCCTCCAAAAAATATGTCGAACCATCACTAAATTTACAAGAAAGAAAAGTAGTATAAGATCAACCTAGCTAAAGATTTCAAGGAAAAGTATCAAGCTTAGTTTCTTGCAAAATTATTACATCAACATAATATTTCTAAATCATAAATTTGAGAAAATGGATTTTTTCTAAACTTCATAATTTGGTATAGGTCCATGAGATCATAATCATGGGTTAGGAAATGGAGGAAAGGAAACTAGACTGTTATCAATTTTCATGCCTTATTTACGTATTGCATGATTCTCCTACATCATGTTATTTTAAAGACTTTAGATGCGGCCATCCAAGATACCTTATTGGTCATTCGTAGTTTCTTTATCTATCTTCTTCCATCAACCATCCAAGGAAGATAGAAAACCAAAACCCTTGCCACTAGGATTGCTTTAGCTTGATGAACTATAATGCAAGCTCTTAAAAAATAGGTTTAGTGTGTTCAAATACTAGTGTTTCCTTTTTTTGGTAACCTTGTTTTAAGTCCTCTTCCTACAAATTAAGTTGAACATTAAGGAATACTTGACAGTGACCTTCCTCTCCACTTCCTTTATCCCTCTTTATCCTAATGATTGTCCACCATCCATCATTTGCATCACTCATAGTATTTTCAAAAAATAACTTTGTAACTATATATAAGACTAATTCATCATGATGGACCATCTAATTCTTGATCTCAACTTCAAGGTTGGGTAGACTAGTTAGACTACTTGAGACAAAACCAAAATTTGGTGTATTCTCTATACCTGAGGGAGACCTAGATGCATTATAGAGAGGATTCATACTAGGATTTTTTTGACTATGTGCTAGGTCAATGGGGTTTTGGGATTTTTTCTAGGTTAGCTTATGAAGCCTAGGCTTGTTAGAGAGTGTGTAGAAATGTGACCCTTTAAAGCACATAACTGAAAAACATTAGGGTAATTGCCATAGAAAAGCTACTTAAAATGCCTTCATGCACTTCCTCCAAAATGATATCTAGGAGAACTTCTAGGTCTTTTGGCATTCCTACTTAAAATTTCACCACCAATCTCAAGATCCCATTAGATATTCATTTGTCTATCATTAGAAGTTTCCCAAAGATCTTGCTAATATAATGCAAAATGGCTTCCTATAAAAACTTAATAGGAAAGAGAAGGAGATGTATAGACATGATGACCCACCATTTTATTTGAATTTTACCATCAATTTTCTTTAGGATCAACATATGTCGAGGGATCCATTTCTCCACATGCATAATTAACCAACCCATGTACTAGGTGAGTGTTGGTTTTACTAAAATCATATCATTTTCTTCAACAAAGATAAAAAAAGCAATGTTAGCTCATAATCAATTGATTTCCACTAGAATGCCCAGCTAGGCCCTCATAGCTCATGCCTGTAGCTCCCAAGTAGATGACATTTGTTCATTGAAAGTATCCATGATAACTTATGTTTTTGTTGGTTCTATCGATGTAGCAACATTGATGTACAATTTGATTTGTTGACACATTAGCATTGATGTAGTGGTAATAAATACCTATATAAATGTACATATCAACCATATTTATGATAGCATTTTGATCAAAATGAGTGAAATTTTTGCATTTGTTTCTGTAAGAGTTAGATTTCATCACTAAGTGCCCATAACATGAACTTAGATAGATTGACTAAAATCTTATTCAAGTGATTATGAACCGAAACATATTTTCATGAACAACAATAAGATTAATATTATTTTTCCTTCATTATAGTACTTAGCATAGTTTATAGATTTCCTTAATTATAATTTAGTTTTCTTATTCTTTCGTTACACACACATTTAGTATAATGTTTACTTTCTACACATATTAATGACTTGGAAAAATTAGTGGGGCTATTTTTGAGTGTAAACACATATTCATTTGATAATCCCAATAGCAAAATTACTTGGTCTCACTCAATAACATAATTCTTAGCAATCCCAGCAATGGATATGTGTCTTTAGGACATCATATTATGATATAGTCTAGTTGCCTTGGTAGAAGTGATAAAATTTCTCTTCCTTAGTGATGGGACACGATATTGCATGGGCCTCGATATCGTGTACACAATATCGCTACCGTCGCGATATCGCATCCCTTGCAATATCGCGTATGTGATATCGCGATGTGCTGTCATATCTATAAATAAGAGGCAGCTCTCCTTTGTTTCCTAATCCTAGGCTAGACAATAGGGAAACACTAGTAGATTGATCACTCCAGAGATAGAATATTTTCCATGTGCCCGCAGTAGGAGTCCTAAAGTGAATGGATCTTTATTCGAGAAAACATTGTACCTAAACATAAGTTTGTGTACGACAATAAAGACAAGCTTCTTGGATAAACGTTGCAGTGCATGGAATAGGCTAATTAGGATTTTATTTATTATTATTTACTATTTTCCATTTAAATGCTTTATTAGTTGTTAAATCCTTCTCAACCCTTCTCTCCTAGTTAAGTGTCTCAGTACGACCGCTTTGAGCATGTGCGTTACGCGTGGTGATCCCAACAACGACTAGCGTTTGGTAGCCACGGTTGCATCGGTTCAGGNTATGGTTGAGTGTAGGGGTATCTCGCCACTCATCATAGGTGTTGTTACCAGGGACTAAGTGTTTGTGCGCTGAATAGAACATAGGATATCACTCACATCGTTGGAAGCCTAAACGAACTTTCGGGTTAATTAAAATTTTTTTTATATAATGGTAAAATAGCACACCGATAAGACACAATGTCTTCTTCTTCTTCTCATAAGAGCAACTCACCACCTAGGGACAATACTAGAGACAGTTGACAATCTAAAACACAGAACCTAAATCCGCCAGTTCCTCAACAATATAGGGTGGAATATACTCATCCCAATGAGTATATACCTAATTTTACTTTTATCTTCCATAAAGATGAACAGATGCACTGGAGAGACTTTCCAGGTAACATCGTGTTACCTCTGGATCGTGCAGTCCCAAACATGCTCCTCCGTGCTTTGGCATAAATTGGCATGACACAACTCTATGCTGAATATGTTATAGGTGACTTTGGCACAAGGGATCATCATCCCATAGCTGTACAATGTATGAGGGACTTAAGGCAGGAGAGCCAACATACACTGTTGAAGGGCAAAGAGGTCCTGCACGTCCTAAGTGAAATGGGAGATGGTGAACCACTCATAATGGGTTCTCTATCAAAAGATGTTCATCCTCCTAACGATAATGAGGAGGTGGGGTATCAGAACCTATGCTCAATGATACATAAGCCTGGTTCTGATCCTTATGAACACCAACTGTTCACTGAGGGAACTACAACACATGACAAGGACGGGCACTTAGATCGTCATCACGATCGGGGCTATTATCATGGTGATGGTTTCCCTTATTCTTCCCCTTCTTCACATCACTCATCCTCTCCTTCCACCTCTAGGCATAGTCATAGAGAGTATAACGGTGAGGATAGAGGTAGATAAAATGAGAGACCTCAACGAGAGAGTCGAGAGAGAGGACAAGGGCATGAACGAAGGGAAAGTAGGGAATAACGTAGACATCACAGGCGTCATGAAAGAGATGATTATGAAGAGCCCCTACTTGCAACCCGAAGTATGCTCGATATAATGGAGGCAGTAAGAATTCCAACAAGGCATTTAAAAGATAGTTGGATCAAATGTTTAGACATGAAAATCATCTCACGCTTTGAAGGGGGATACAACACTGATCCGAAACATCATTTATAGGAATTCCACAATGCTTGCGCCTTGCAAAACATAGAGAATGAGTGGCAAAAACTTAAGTTGTTTGCCAGGACACTCACCAAGAAAGCAGAGAGTTGGTACTGGTCCTTAGAATCAGAAACCATTAGGAGGTGGAGTATGATGTTAGAACTCTTCAACGATAAGTATTAGGCATACTCAAGAGTGTCTAATTTGTGTAAGCAGATCCAAGGATGGAAGCAAGGTACTCATGAACCCTTGGATGCTACCATGGGCTACTACTACGCATTGTTACATTGTTGCCCGGGCCATGGTTACGCACGGCGGGATCAACTTCGCCACATCATGGATGGGCTAAGGCATGAAACTAGAAGAACCCTTGGAACTTATGCCCAAGGGAGACTATCAGAACTTAGAGCCCATGAAGTACATCGCTTGTTGGAACAAGTAGCAAAAGAAGAAGGTGAACTACAAAAAAGAGAGAGTGTGGAAGAATACAACCGTGATCCCTCTCTTCAAAAGAAGGGAGTGAAATTTTGTGAGGAGGAGGATGAGTCACCACTTGAAGAGTTATTGAATAGAAAAACCTTGCGGATCGAAAAACTAACAACCAAAGTATCGGCTAAGGTGGATCAACTATGGGATTCCTTAGACTCTAGACTTGAAACTTTTTTGAAAATCGTAGAAGAGTCTAAGGAGGAATGAAGTAGTGACAAGAATAAGACAAAGCGGAGAGATTTAGGCCCTACACATAACAAAGGTAAGGGGAAAATTACTATCTCCGATGGGGTTGGGGATTTAGACATAGACAATGATGGTGGATGTGAGATCTACCAATATGACCATCCTAAGGGATGTTGTCTAATTATATCACATCTACAGGAGTCTGGGGTGTATGCACTTAACCCAAGACTCAACCAATAGCAGACACCCCAAAGGTTACCTTGTCCACAAGGTAATCCAAGACAGTTTCACCAACCATTAACGTACTATCCAAGTGGAACTCCACCACAACCCATCAGACTACATCAGTAATGGAAATACCCACTGCCATGGGGGATGCCACCGTCGAAACAACAATACCCTTACCAGCAACCTGATCCTTATGGCTATTATGTGTTGCAACTAGTTTCTCCAAGTGACTCTATGGGTCACATAACTCCCCAACGTCACTACCAAGTTTGGGAGTACTTTAGGAGGATTCCTTCTCCTTCGGGAGGCACCCCACATACTTACCATCCTCCAACTCGATCCACACCTCTTTCACTAGCAGTTTTCATAACACTTCCTACTCCAACAATGCAAGGGGAACTCCCTACTCAACCACAACAACGTAACGTTACGAGAGACGTAAACATTCAACTCGCTGTTGGTTTTGACAACCGTAAAAAGAGAAGACCTTTCTTCAAAACCAAAGCCCAAACAAGCTCTCAGAACAACAAGAGGTTGAGCTTGTGTACACTCCACCATCAAAAAATTTAGAGCACCCTTCAGTCCAACAAAGTTGTACGCACACGGTTATGTTAACGCATACCGTAACCGATTAGATTAAGGTAGGCCACCTTCCCAGGAAACTATCTGACCCTGGGAGCCCCTTGATCCATTTACAAATCACCGGGAATGAACCACATAAGGCTCTTCTTGACTCAGGTTCTGGAGTCAACTTAATTTCACAAGAGATGTATCAAGCCTGGAACCTGCCCCAACTTAAGAAGAGCAACATTCAACTAGAGCTGGCTGACCAATCCATCACCATTCCCTTGGGATTGGTGGAGGACATAGTTATCACTGTGCATGGTTAGTCATACCCAGCTGATTTCCTGGTGATTGAAGTTAACAACAACAAAGGGGACTTCCCAATTATAATGGGAAGGTCATGGCTGAGTACAGAAGTTGCGTACCTAGGGATCCGTGATCTTTCCTTGCAGATATCTAAGATAAAAATTTATGGAAAGATCAAGAAGAAGAAAGTTTTGTGCATCACATAAAATGACTCAGAGGGTGATGACATGGAAGAATTTTTAGCATTTCTTCCATGTAATCGGTGTGCCCAAGAAACACAAATCCAAAGGTGCCTATATGTAGCAACCACATAAGTAGTAGACACCCCGTGGTTGATAGCTACTAGAAAGAGCAAACCAATATGCACAAAACAAACTAAGGAAACTCATGCTAACCATGAAGGCATAGACACGTTGGAATATGAGTGTCACCAACTTCCACCCCTTAACCTAAGAACATCAATCGGGAGAAGTTGGATACTTTTGAAAAATTCAAATAGGCATTCATTATTTCAGATCTCTCCCTTTCCATTCAGTCATGGGGGAGATGGCCACCTATGCTAATCATTGGAGGCCCTTATTTCTTTTACATTTTTTGTTTTACACATTTTTTGGTCTTACACGTTTTTGTTTTACACGTTTTTGTCTTACAGATTTTTTGTTTTACACATTTCTGTTTTACAAATTTCTTTAACTTTTCTTATTTTTGTTTTACAACATCATTACACTTTTCCATTTTGTGTGTGTGTGTTTGTGTGTGTTATCCATCCTATAAGTTTTTCACCCAATAAGTGTTCTTCACAATGGTATGAACTATTTTTCATTGGTTGCTAATGTTTGGTTTTTACCTTAAAGTTATGATGTTGATGCTAAGGTATGTTCTTTTGATCTAGCAAGCAATGAGTCCACTTCATCCATTCATTCACAAGTTCTATGGTCTCTCTCAGCTTGGAAATGTATAGTCTCTTTCTTAATAAGAACTTTAACGAATCGGTGACTGGGCATTTCTCAAACTAAGGAAGGACTCAAGGTTTGAAAAGGGTGTGACTTCAAGGGAACTTGATGCTTTTGTGTTGGCCATTCTCTTGGGTGCTTGGATGTTTTCTTCTTGATTTTTCTTACCATTTTGATGTCACCCAATTATTGGAAGTTAAGTCAATAAAAATAAGAAGTCTTTGCATGGTGTGGTTCTCATGCATAAAAAAATAAAACAAAAAAAAAAAGAAATGAAAAAAGAAAAAAGTGAGAATTCAAAGCACACCCCTTAGAAAAAATAATCCCTTGGGCTACAAGCACTGGTTATGGAACTAAAAATGTTCCCTCTAACTAAGGCCCTTCTCACTTCCCATTCTCTCCTCATTTGTTTCATCGGAATGGTGGTGGCTCTTTGGAGATGCATTCTTGTGATTCAAGTGGGTGGTTTGGCCAAATGCATTAATGCGAAGTCACTGGATGTGGTTGGTTTGAGGCCAGAGTTGGAATGAGATTTTTCAACTCACATTAATCATGAAACACACAAGGGGCTGTACACCACCTTGTTCTTGGGATTCCATTCCATTCTTTTCTCTCCATCCTTCTCTACATTGTTCACCTCATTGCCAGTTGTATCTTTAGTGTATATTTTGGTAGATACTTCATGTTCTTTTTGGTAAATTCTTATGGTTAAGTATTTAACTCTTTTTCCAAATGACATTCCTAGAGCCTACAGACTCTTTGAATGTGGGATTGTCAGGGCATTAAGGGCATGAGCCTGCTTTGGGGAGGACCCACTGACATTCCTATTTGGTGCATTAGTTAAATTCTTTCCTTTAACATTTTGCAATTTATGTTGTTTTGTTCATTTCTATCTTGACATCCATTTCATCGATGTCTTAGTTATCTCTTTTTCTCCATCTTCTTATTCTTATTCTTTCTCCATTCTATTGCTACTGGAGGTTTGCGATTAGTCATGGGGGTACAGGGCCCAATTTTTTCGATTTTCTCCTAACCCCTACACCTTTGGTAGTCATCATTATTATATCTCTAGATCTGTATCAGCCATACCACAACTCAGCCAATGGACTTACACAGAAGCAAGGTATCAGTTACATGATGATTCATTTACCCTTGCTAATATAAGACTGTGTTGTGTGTGCAGATGGCAATCATGCAACAATGGATTGGATCTAGAGGGAGCTCTTGGAATGGAGTAGTGCTGGAAGCAGCTATGCAAGGAGCAAAATCGATGGCGCACTTACAGATGGACAATGAAAGGCGTAATCTTGGCATTGGCAACAAAAAAAATTCTCTCTCTCTCTCTCTCTTTTTCAGCTGCCAACTAAGACCTGATGTCAATGTAATAAGGTGTTCACCCTTCTTGTCATGAACACCAGTTTGTTGAGTCTTGTAATGATGATCCATTCACATGTCATCCCATTAGTTTCATTTGAGTCAATAATCCCATGCCTTCCTGATATCATTGTAAAGAACTCAAGGACGAGTTTTCATTTAGTCATGGGGGTATGATGAGATGTGATATTGCATGGGCCGCGATATTGCATACGCGATATCACGACCGTCGCGATCGCGTCTTCCCCTGCAATATCGCGTATGCGATATCGCGGTGTGCCATCATATCTATAAATAAGAGGCGGCTCTCCCTTGTTTCCTAATCCTAGGCTAGACAGTAGGGAAACTCTGGCAGATTGATCACTCTAGAGATAGAATATTTTCCATGTGCCTGCAGTAGGAGTCCTAAAGTGAACGGATCTTTATTCGAGTAATCATTATACCTAAACACAAGTTTGTGTATGGCAATAAAGATGAGCTTCTTGGATAAACGTTGCAGTGCATGGAATAGGCTAATTGGGATTTTATTTATTATTATTTACTATTTTCCATTTAAATGCTTTATTAGTTGTTAAATCCTTCTCAACCCTTCTCTCCTAGTTAAGTGCCTCAGTACGACCGCTTCGAGCATGTGCGTTACGTGTGGTGATCCCAGCAACGACTAGCGTTTGGTAGCCATGGTTGCATCGGTTTAGGGTGTGTACGGTAAGTGGGAACAGATGCTGACGCTAGGTAATTTAGACTTAGTTCATTAGTTAGAGTTAGTAATTAGTTTCTCTACCCTTCACCTTGTTATCATAGGAGATAAAACATAAAAAGACATAAAAATCATATACCTTAGACTTACTTAACCATACACCATGAAAAATACAAGTAAGTCTTGGAAGACAACGAATAATTAACCTTAAGTGTTCCATAAGGTGTGTAGGCACTTAGTCTGCGGAGTTTGACTGGATCACGCGTGCTATGCTCGTATTCGTATGGTTGAGTCTAGGGGTATCTTGCCACTCATCACTTAGCATGCACATACTCGATAGAAATGCATCATTCTTTGAATATGTGTAGGAATTTGTCCAAAAAAATCATCAATGTTTTCTTAGTGGTTATCCTTCTCCTATGCAATTCACAAGCAACTAGTTTCTTGCTTAACTTGGTATATAGCTAATCAAATTTGATGCTAAAGAGTGCCACCTAACAACTTGAATGCATTTCCTAACTCATCAAGTTATTTTGTGATTGTAGTGAGAACTTTGTTACTAATAAATGTGTGAGGTCCTAACTTGTGGAATTTCTCCATAACTTCTTGACTCATGGACTATCTATCATTACTAGAGATGCTACATAAGAATAGAGTTTGTGGATGAAACTTTAATTTCTACTAAAGAAACACTAACAAATGTTAGTTAATCTCAAACTAAGATACCTCTACATTAGAAGTAGTATCATTATCAACTGGAGTCTCCAACTTATATCCTACTTCTTCTTCTACATAGGGGTTTTGGTCATGATTGAAACTTAGTGTAGGATTGTGGGGCCCTTTACATGTGTTACTACCAAACCTATGACCTCTCTTACCTTCCATTGCCCTAGACATGTGAAGCACAAGTCAATAAAGACTCTTGAATCCTATTCTTAGATATCAACATATAACACCCTACCTAACCTAGAAAAAGAAGGCATTATGTTGGTCTAACCCCTAGACCATTGGTTATGAAAAAGATCTATGAAAAAGAACAAAAGAGATATGATTAGCATAGCATGAAAATTAAAATTTTGAATGCGATAGTATAATGCCAACATGCATAAAAGAAATTCATGAGCCATGATCATGAAACAAGAAAGGTAATCATTATGGAAATGAAGAGCATGATACATGTAAATACATCATGATGGATAAATAAAAGATACAATAATTACATGCATATAAATGTATTACGATCCATGAATCAATCACACAATACCATAAGAATATCATATATTTCACAATAAATATGAATGATAAAGTCAATGTGAAAACAACATACTATTTAGAAGCAAGATCATGAAATGTATGAAACTACTCTAAGAGAAGTATATCTAAGATCAACAAAACATAAGTGTTTTTGTCAATATCAATATGTAAGCATAATCCTATCGCTAAGCATTCCCTAGAATATATATCTCTAAAAAAAATATATTAAGCATCATAAGTAAGAAAAATATGAATATATATATCTAAAGCATGATTAATAGATAGCATCATTATCATGATAAGTGGTATAAAGCTTCTATCTACTAATGAACAAGAATAAATCTATGCTAGCACTGTCCATTATAATAGAGTGTCAAATACATAGAATTCCATAGTACATACATGCATGAAGAATGACCAAAGACATACAATAACAATTAATATAAGATTAAATATTGAATATCCTAATTCTAGGAAAACATAAATGATATTCATAAGGCCCCTATACACAAGCCACACTAACTTCTCTAGCAGTATCAAAGTATAAACTAAGTAAGATCCTTTGGAAACTTTCCTAAAGGACCAAGGGCAAGGACCATGGATCACGGTCATGTACAAGAAGATAATTCAACATTCAAAAACACATATCATCATGCAAATCCACACACAAATCATAAATATCCAAACATATAACTCATAAGAGAGAGCACAACCATGATATCAAAGACAACTCTCACCACCACCACTACACAATAATGATACCAAAGAGAAAGAAATCAATGTAATATGTGAAATATGTTTAAATATATACTTGATTGACATCCCAAAATTTCATAAAATCAAACTATGGAACTTATTAGTTTTTCCAATGATGATACTCCAACCATTAATTAGTAGGTCAATATTAGAGGTGTTAAACACTCCACTAACATGTAAAATACCTAACAATGAAAAAATTATGCAATTAAAGTATGTGAATAGTTTAGAGAAGAATCCATGGTGAGGAATTCACTCCTCAATATGAAAGAACCATGCTTGTAAGAATGAAAAAAGAAAAGAAAAGAAAGGAATGAAGCTAAGGAATCTTTAACCAAGCAAAAAAAAAAAAAAAAAAAAAGCTTGAAAAAATACTCAAATGAATGAAAGGAAGAGTTTCTTCACTCACTTCAGTCATCTTTTCAGGTTACAAAGATAGAGATTCACTTTTAGTTATACCTTTTTTTGTGGATGATATTACCCTTTATATCATGGGATCCTCATTAAGACTTTTAGCTTCTTCTTTTATTTTTTAAACATTATCTCTTAACCTAATCCTCTATGATATTTTTTATAAAATAAATAATAGTTATAGCTCATTATATGTAAAAGAAAAGACTTCAACATGAAAACAAATACTACCACTATGTTCTACTCTAATCAACATCAAAGAAAGAAGTTCATGTAGGGGTCGAAAATCACACATTCACACTATTTTAGAACACCCTCCTCTATGTAAAATGTGTGAGGATCATGGTGTTTGAGCTTTTGGTATCTTCCTTGCTTGCTTTTTCAACCTTTGTAATTCCAAATATCTTCCAAAAGTAGACTATCTTGAATGCTTATAGTAGCTTGATGAGAAGATGAACTAACTAGTTTTAGCTTAATACATGGTTTTTTAGCTTTATAGTTGCAAATGTAGCCATTTATGCAAAAATTGCTTCATAGTCAGTATGGTTTTTTGTCACTTGAATCCTCTTATAACTAGCCTAGATTTATGTTTGATGACTTAGAGTGATAGTAAGGCACTTATTTATTAGGTTTTAATACTTAGGTTATAGCTTGGGCATAATCATTTGAAAGAGATTAGTATTTTACTCATTCAATAATCCTCCTAACATCTTACCTTCGTAGGATAAGCGTTGAACATCTAAGTGATGATTTTTTTATAATCCATTCACAATTAATTATTTTTCTTTAGGTTTATTGACTAGTTTTCTTGTCTATTTTTTCATGAAAGCTTCATATTCATTGCCAATTATTTTTTCATAGTTCATTCTTCAAGGCTTCTTAAATATTTTTTGATTTTTGAATGAGGGATTAATTAAGCTACATTTGTAATTACATTAGATCTAGTTGTTCTTGTTTTTCAAAGTTTGTATCTAGAATTTGAATTTGGGAATGATATTTTTGGATCCATGATCTTGAATTAGTTTGATTTTCAAGTTTTTAATATCTTTGATGAAACTCTATAGTTTTGAATTTATCTTCTAAGAATATTGCATCTCTTGATGAGTATCATTTATGCTCAATTGGATCATACCATCTATATCCACTTGTCTTTGAGTCATAACCTAGAAATATATACTTTCCACCTCGATCAACAAATCTATTTCTAAGTTATTTTGGAATTTTCACATAGTAGTCATATCCAATGTTTTCATATGTATTACATTTGAAAGTTTGTGATAAAAAAAATTTATAAGATGATTTATCTTTGTTCTTGCTACTAATAATTTTATTTTTTATGTACATGATCATGATTATAGCCATGCATCAATGTCCATTTGTCAAATTGGTATGTTTGAGAAGACACCTTATTATGTCCTAGAAGATTATATTTTTTATTTTAATGATTCCATTGGATTTAGGTTATATGTAGTATGATGAAAAATGCCTTTTTTGATGTAGAATTCTTTAAAATTATTAGTGATAAAGTTTCCATCTCTATGTCATCTTATTATTTTGATTAGAACATTCATTGTAGTTTGCGTTAGTTTATAAAATTATTTGAATTTAGTGAGTGTATCATCTTTAGATTTTAAGTTATAGGTTTAACTATACCTAGTATAGTCATCCATAATAACTAGAAAGTATTTAGCTTCTTTGTTTGAAGTAATAGGCATAGAGTCAGTAAGATCAAGATGAAAAAGTTCAAGTGGCATATTCTTTCTTTACATAGAAGTGCTATGATGAGAATTGGTTTATTTCCCTTAGCTTGAATGGACACTTCACATTTGTACTTTGGCACTTCCTTGATATTCAAACCAGTAACTTTATTTATTTTTGTCATTTTTTCAATGTTCAAATATGAAGTATGTTCTAGCTTGTTATGCTAGATTTTGGCTTCTTCTTGAGCTAATTAAGATTGAATTTTTAACATGCTTTATAAATTATCTAATTAGGCTTTTCTATTTGAGTTAGAATGATGCTACAATTGGATTCTAGCTTAGATGTTTGATTCATTGTATTTTCAAAAATATCAAATTCATTATTGGTAATGATGAGTTTGTCTTTTAAGTCAAAGTAGTCACAATATAGATAATAGATCCTATTATTAAAAGGTTAAATTCTTACAACTTCTTACGTAATTATCTTTGTGATGATACATATGTCATTTATAAAACTCATATCAATACCCCTTCATGCCATTTGCTTAATTGAGAAATAGGATTGCATGGATTGCATGGATTGAATACATAGAATACTTGAGAAATGATAATAACATTATTGTTGATATTAGAATATATTTTCTAAGTTAGTTTACAACCATTAGTTGTTTAACTTAATTCTTAATTAGTTATTAAAGGTTACAATGGTTCTTTAAAAGTCATAATTATTTGTGAGGCATAAGTGAACTTATGTTCATACTTTGTAAAAATGCATAAGAGCATATATATCAATAATATAAATTAATAAGAAGTAACAATAATTGAAGAAGCATTTGTAAGTAACAAGGATACAATAGTGGTGTTTCATAAATCTACAAGTGAAGAAAGCTCTAAATCATAAGTGCAAAAGAGTAGAAGATGAAAGAAGTTTCCAACCCTACTAAATAACACATGAGAAAAGTGTTAAAGTAAGCAAGCTACAATCTTAGATGTTCCTAGCAACAAAAAGCAAGAAGATGCATCATAGAGCTAAGAAATTTAGTAGAGTAAACCCAAATGACGAATTCATAAAAGGAGTAGTTATGAAGACTACATAAGTTGGAAGGATAAACTACATTTAAGGTAGTAGCCCATAAGTTATCATAAATAATCTAAACCAACTTAGTAGTGAATTGTTGAAAGAGTTGATAGTGGCATAGCCCATATAAGACTAAGGATATTAATTTCCATGAGCATCTTAAGTGTGCCATGGGTCCATGATGTAAGAAAATGCTACAAAACACAAAGTTATAGCACTATTAAAGCAACACCATGAAAACACATGAATTTATTATGAAATTAGCATAACCAAATCTTGAGCAATAACAAGCCCAAAGATTGTATTTTGATTTATTAAAACCAAAAATAGTACTTGTTATAAACTATCTATGATAGATTATGGCTAGTACTAAGTTATGAAATAGATCAACATTATTTTATTCATCAACTAGAGGATTTGTATGTAGTTACTAAGACCTATGATACCCATAACTATAGAAAGTATTACAAACTGTAGTTATCTTATAGTTTAAAGTTATAATCATAGTTTCAACTTAGAGTGGATCTTGGTATATTAAAATTACCTAGTAAAGAGGCATAAAATAAAACATTAACATGGTATCAGAGCTAGTGATGACTTAAAGAAGAAGTTAAGAGATTGTACTATCATTTTTTGGGCATCATAATAACCTCCAATTAGACTAAATGCATTCCTAAGAAGCTTTTAAAGAGCATAAAGAAGTAAAAGGAAAGTTAAATGAAGATGTTAAGAATATGGCTTCAAACAATCAAAAAGACTAATTTGGAGAACCTAAGAGACTAAACAATCTATACAATGAAATATCCTAAAATTTTTCTCTAAATAAAACTTGAAAGAATAATGTCAAAGAAAGGTGGCATTTTAAGAAATACATAAGAACAAATAATGGTAGTAAACATAACATAATACAAGAAGGATTAGGATAATCACAAGTTAAAAAGAAAATGACTAATTAAGAAAATAGGGATCACCATAGTGTTAATAATATGTTATGAATTTAAGCTAATAATATCAATATAAACTATTTTCCTACTTGGTGAGATGCACATCAAAAAAAGAGTCACACCCATTAGAAGTGGTAGAAAGGTGCACTGATTAAAACATAAAATGAAAAAAAAAATTTATATAAGAGAATCTATCATTCAACAATTTCATTTTCTAATATGGAAGTTGGTATCATATGTTTGCCAATGAATGAAAAAATGAAAGATAAAAGTATCTCAACCCTAATCAATTATTAAAATGAGAATAAGATATGACAAAGAATCTTTCATAAGTTTCAAAACCAGATTTCAGTTTGATCTTGAAACTCTATGTTATAAAAACCTAGGAATGGATGTCTATTAGGATTCCATTTTGTAACAACCAATATTTTTGGATGCTTAGGTTAGTGCATTACCTTGTGCTTTTGTACAAAGCTATGCTTTAGATCTTATGATATGCCTTTGAGTTATGCTTATTAGTTAGTTTAGATTTATAGCTTTGTGTTTTATGTTCTTGTATATTTAATTACAAGCATTATTTAATTATATTTTCTACTAGTATGTACTAACTTAATAGATGAGTTTGCTAGGATGACCATGAAGGTTATGATATGGGCATGTAAGGCACGTAATAACATGAATAGGTTTTATGTGAACATGTTATTATTCTTATAAATTAAATTATTGTGATATGTGTTGTTTCTAATTAATGTATTTTTGGTTTTAATGGTGGCTTTTGTGGGAGTTATATGAGTTATGAAAGGCTTTGTGATAGATTTATTTTAAAAAAAAAATTAGAAAAGTATTTCTACATTTGGGTTTTTAATATATTTTCATGAAAACTTCACATAGCATTAATTTGGATACTAAGGCATCCATTTTCTTGAATGAAAAATCACTATGGAGTTAATGTCTTTTGGTGGAGTGTGAAGCTTGAGGATTGTTGAACTTAAAAGGAGGGAGGGGGATGAATAAGTTCTCCAAATCAAAAATTCTTTAACATAAAGAACATACAAATTTACATGGTTCCCCAACTTGGGTACTCCATACTTGGAGGGTAGATCACTTACATACCTTGTTCCTCTTGAAATGTGGTTTGAAAGGTACCATACCTTGTATAGCTTTAAGCTCTACTTCGGAGTGATCCATTGTTATGAATCCACTTAACCTCCTAAGGTCCCAACAAGCTTAGAATGTGGTTTTCAAGATCCCACAACCTTTACAACTTGAGATCCACTTTGAAGTGTTGTAGAACTACACTAATACTCAATCTTGTAAGATCCCAACAATCTCAAGGACAATGCATTTTTGCAAGAAGCACATCAAAGATGATGTTCTTGGAAGACTTCTACATGTAGAAGTCTCCTCCAAACATGAGATGTGTACTACTTTTGCAAGGCGTCTTCTTTGGTTCTTCCACACTTCAGCCAAGACATCTTTTGCTTCTTGAAGACATCTTCTCAGCTTTTGGGCTTTGCTTCTTGAGGCTTCTTTTCATTGATTTGGCTCATCCCTCATCTTGGGAACTTCTTCATTTTTTTGTAGTCTTCATCTTCATCCTTGCTCCAAAAGAATTCCTTGTCCAAGTTCTCTTGAGTCCTTGCAATCTTCACTTTGTCATTCCTTTGTAGCTCTTATTCCTTGAGTCTTTATCCATGTCCAGCAAGTCCTTGTTATCTTCACTTTGACATCTATTTATAGATGTCATCTCTTAATATCTTCTACATGCCTTGCAAAAGCAACATACTCCAAAAGAATCTATTTTCTCCATTTTCCTTAAGGTTTTGACATACCAAAAGGTCAACAAGTTCCCCCTTTTGGTGTGGTTCAAAACTTAGGAAAATAGGTTAGTAGCCTCTAGAAGACACCAATACATAAATTTTCAATTATGATTATAAAATCAATCAAGCCACACCATAATGCAAAATCAATCATGTCAAATCAACCTAAATCTCCCTCTTTTTGAACATCATCAAAAAGGAGTGAAGATAGAGTTGCAAACATCCATAAGAAATACATATGGACTAACCAAATAAGTGCTGCCCCATATCTATCATTGAGTCAATAAGCCATTTGTACTAAATGACTAATACTCATAGCTTTATCCAATATTCTCCTCCTTTTAAAATAATACAATAAGGCATAGCGATTTTAGGGCAGGTAAAACATGCATATTCAACTTTTAAGACAAAGCAAAATATCTTATTATCTTAAAAGATCAAACAATCATTTATATGACAATCAATCATCAACTAATATATTTCAATCATGGAGAGAGAAAAATATATATATAAATATACCTCATTTCTTATCAAAAGAGATCATAAACACCTGTTTCAGTTTCAATATTTCAAGGAACACTAAGATCTCTGAGGTGGGTACTTTACATTTGCAAAAAGGGCCTTAGGAATTTGAAATGATACATTCTCAACAAAAAAATGATTAGACATTCACCATTTAGTCTAGATGAATAAGCTCTTGCTCATTTTTAGTAGAGGGTGAAGATGTTTTGCTGCTAGAGTTTCTTTTGATAAAGTCTCAAAACACTCCCCATATTCTAGTGGCCTATAGATGATAGATGTTGATAAAGTACAGGCTCCTCCTGCATATAATCAGATATCATTTCCATTTCATATTTTCCTTTGGGCCTTTTTGGATCAACTTGTTCTTTTTTAAAAAGATAATTGCCATCCTTCTTTTCTTATCAAAGAACTACTCCTGCAATGCAACATTAAGATCAAGTGTGGAGACTAAGGTCTCTTATTAATAGTAGTTCATGATGATTCCTTTTTCCCAAAAAAAAATTCATTAATTTCATCAAAGGCACCAATGCAAAAGATTAAATTAAAAAAAATTCTTCCAAGAGAAATGAGCTATAATATTAAAGATAAGCACAATAAACAATTAAAAAATTCATCACAAGGATTTTAGACCAAGAATTACATGCAAAGGTTTAAGCTATTTTTAAAAAAGATAAGAAAATAACAAAATAATGACAAGTGCCACACCAAAAAATTCTATAAAATCAAATGCATCATGCTCATATGTACATAAAGGATACCATAATCAATTATTCTAATAGTACCAAAAAAAGTTCTTTTATAAGAGTTGATTTAGAGTTAACATTCCATACATAAAGTAAGAACATATTCAAAAAATTTAGACTTTCCAAGTTACATACTGATACAAAATTTAGCAAGCAAGGAGATAGAAACTTACCTTGACTTATCTTACTTGCAATTGAGAGGAAGAACGCTAATGAAATTTGAGATGAGGTCCTCTATCCTGAAGTGTATTTTTACCTTTTGGTTCTTTTTCATTTGATCTTTTGTATGATGACTTTATTTGTTCATGTTCTTTATGAATGAATCATTGATCACTTATTGTATCATCCATCTCTTTGAGGAAAATTTTAATTCTTCACTTCTTTTCATTTTCAGTTGTTGATTTCTATAAAATATCCTTACTAGAACCTTTTTGACAAGACCATGCATCAATCTTATTTTGATCATCATGAAAATAACCAAATTTTTGTTTACTACCACAATTTTTACAAGCAAATAAAGTATTTTCATCATGAATGACATTATTATACCTGATTATGCTTGGGCTTGACCTTGTATCCTATGAGACTTTTTCTAAATCCTTTCGCTATTTTTCATGAGTCTCTCCTTCTTGATAATTTCTACAATGCTTATGTAAAGGGATTATTTGTTGAATCTCATCCTTTATGTTTGGGATGTCTCCCTTTAATTCAGTGTGAGTAGCATCAAGGTTAGTATTTAAAAATTTCTTTGCCTTTCTAAGTAAATAATTTAGAATAATAATTTCTTCTTTTAGTTTACTATACTCTTCATCATGCTACCACCTTGTTCATTAGTGTGTAGTGAATTTTTGTTTGTAAGAGCCATGCATATGAGATGAGAATCTTTGGTAGAGTTATTTACTTCTTCTTCACTTTACTCACCATCATCCCAACTTGTAGAGAATTTGGTCTTTCTTAACTCCTCATAATTTCTGTCCTTTTGCTATCATATGCTATTACTAGGATATTCAAAGGCTAGATGGCCTCTTCCATCACATATCCAACATTCTATAGAGGAAAAATCAAAATTGGAATTGGAAAAAGTTTTACTTATTTCCTTACATCTTTGTTTATTGAAGTGCTTGACCCTTTTTGCAATGAGTCTTTGTAGCCCTTTAGAGAGAAGAGCTATCTCCTCTTTGTTGCTCACATCTTGCTTTGTAGGTTCCTTTTCCTTGGCAACTAATTTTAGAGCAATGGGATTTTTTTTATATCCCCTTTGCTTATGAGATTCATTTCATAAGTAATGAGAGCACTTTGAAGCTCTTTAAATTTAAGTTTTAAAAAATCCCCAATTTCTTCCATTGTAGTCATCTTTAGTATCAGATATGTCCCAGGGTGGTGGTTCTCCTGGGCTCTCCCCATGGTTTGGGGGCCATGGAGCACTCTGAGGTGCCCTCAGGTGACTCAAGTGTTAGAAAATCCATCCTGGCTTGGCGGTACCAAGCTAGCAATAGGACACCCTCTTGTTGTAACTCTCTTCTAAGTCCTCTTCATTCCACCCTCACTACGGAGAACTACATGGCCCTGATTCTACAATGGTTGTAGATATGTAGGTAGCCAAGATTGGATAGTTTTGGTGTAGTGCCAGGCCATACCTTGTACCAGATCATGAGGGATTTGGGGGTGAGGTACCTTCCCTTGTAGGTGCATCGTTTCCCCTTCCACTGATGTTGTCTACAAGGTTGTTTGTGTGCTTGTTTGCATGGTCCTCATTTTGGAGTTGGTTACCCTTCATGAGGTGGGTTGCCATATATGTTAAGAAGCTGTGTTTCTGTTTGCACTCACTCTTGAGTTTGTTTCTCACTTGAGGTGTATTCTCCAGGTCTTCCACCCCAGATCCATTGGATCTTAGTGAATTTCTTGGGGTTCCGGAGAACATTTTGGCAACATTGTTATAGATGGTATTAGAGTGTTTTTGAAATTATGTTGTGATATGCATGTGTTCTTTGGTTGTGTTACTCCATTGAGGTTGTTTGATTAATGGTTCCTTTGGATTGATACCTAGGTGATCTAGGATCATATCCTTATGTATTCTTTGAGGAGTTGCCTTATGGCAATGTTTTTGCACTCTTCATAAGGGGATAGATGTTAAATTACGAGCAACTGATGTATGTTTCTCTCCTTGAGGATGTAAATGATTGTGTTGTGGTGATGTCCTCCACTTTTTTACTTGTGGTTGGACTAGTTGTGATTTTATGTGATATGGTAGAGAGGAGTTCTATTGGCAACTCAAGAATTTTGTTGCCCAAGGATTTCTCATCTTTGGTCTCCAGTGATTCATCTAGGATGAATCGGGCTGAGTCTCTACTTCAGTTTCCATCCAAATAACATGTTTCAAGATGGCATTTGTTGAATTGTGTAGGATAGGATATCCTTGCACTCCCATTCACCCAAGATACAATGAGTTTGGGAAATACAAATTGGGACAGGATGGTTCCTAGGTACCTTAGGATGGAGGGCCTTTAGACATGTGCTCTTGGTAAGCCTTGTTCTGGGTGGATTAAGACCGATGCTGGTAGACTTTGTACATTCATGCTTGCGATTGTATATTTTTCTATGTGTGTATGCATGTCTTCTTGGTTGCATTTTCAAATTTTTCATGCGTGTTACCTTCGTCGTGTCCATCATTCGTAATACAAGGCTTAGTGTTGTATGTGGTATGATGAATTATTGGTGGGATTGTTGAGGATGCATTTTGAGGTCATTTTTTCCATTCCAAAGCCAAATTTTTTTTGTCTTATTGTGACAACCTTTTGTGCATGAGGCAGGATTGCCCTTGTTGTTGATCTTTCACGAGTTGTGCTCCCTTGTTTGAGCTGGTTGTGTTGCCCTTGGGTTTGAGGCATCACTCTTTTGATTGGTGACATTTCTTGGTCACTTTGATTTGAAGATTACTACTGTGGGTCATCCTATTATTGGTTCCTGTTGAGATCGCATCTCTTTTGATGATAGTCTTTTTGTGGATGCATCCTTCATGATGTTGCTCGCTATTTCAAGAATTGATTTTATGCAGACCTATTGTTGGATAGACCTCAGTCTTCCACCTTATTTTTGAGTTGATATAATGATTCTCTATTGCTCAAGCCACTTATGATTGTGTTGAGATTTTGATCCTAGTTGGAACTAGTG
Source organism: Gnetum montanum (assembly GCA_015680685.1). NCBI lineage: Eukaryota > Viridiplantae > Streptophyta > Gnetopsida > Gnetales > Gnetaceae > Gnetum > Gnetum montanum. The sequence continues at coordinate 51,594 of MNCI01023131.1, read as the reverse complement.
TCAGTGGCTAGGAATGCTTGTTGTAGATGAATCTTGGAATTTTGAGAGTGTCCTAGCTCTCTTTGGGTGTGCCTCATGATGAATTCGTAGTGTATCTAATTGACCCATCAATGTTTTTCATGATTGATCTCTATGCGTGTTGTTGAAGTCTTGCTTTTTAAGATGTTGCAAGAGTGATATTACTCTATTATATGATCATGCTTGATGGTTGTGTATGAGGCTGATGTGTTGATCATGTTCCTGATAACTTTTGTGTTTCTAAGCTTTTGTCTCAGTGTCTGTAGGTAGCACAGGTACAAAAATGTAGCCAGTGGTGACCTCAATTGATTCTGTGAGAACTATGTCTATGGGAAAGATATTTTCTCTTGAGGCCTTCATGAACTAATTATTTGGTCTCAAAATCCCAACACTGGGTTGTGGATTTATCAATACCTTGGTTGTGATAAATTAGCAAGTACATTATGATTTGTTTGCCCCTCTATGTTGGGTGTGCACTAAAAGAGGACGATGATCTGTCCTAGACCCTATAGATATTGGGCTAGCAGACAGCATGATATGGTATCCTTGGCCATGCCAGATACTAATGGCCCAGGAGTGGCTAATGCCTTGAGGTCCCACTATGGAAGGTGGTGGATACTCAGTTGGCGTGTTTCCTTATTCAATCATTGTGTTTGTGTCCCAAATTGTTTTCGTTCGATGGTAATTGTGCAGTGGGTTTAATGCGATGGTTGATCATGTATGGTTTGAGACAATGGTGCAATGTGACAGATGATCGTTTATGCTTTGTGATAGAGATAGGGTTTTCTTAGAATAGCATGGTTATTTTGTGGTATGCTCCTAGTGGCCTAAATCCTTTAGCCTAGGATGGGCTTGGGTAGTTCATCCTATAGCCTTCTAGGCCTGGGTAGCATTCCCAAATAACATGTATGTTCCCATTAAAATGTATTCCTATCCTTGGGTGTGTGAAATGTATCCTTGTGATATTCTCAATTTGATAGTATGCACTCAAAAGTGCTAGATGTATTGCCCTATGTGACTCAGTTGTCTCCTCATTGTAGGCGTATGCCACACCTTGTGACAAGACTAGGCTTGATGTATGATGTTTTCTTGGTGCTATTTTTGAAGCACCTTCTATATATGTTGTAAATGGCCTTTGTGCCTTGATGTATAATTCTACTGAAAACCTCATGGAAGATTCTTTAGTTGCAATATGGTGGTGTAGCAAATGGACTACGACATGTTCTTGCCCATTGTTCTCTTGAATTGGTGCCATGTGTTCTTGGTGATGTTGGCATGCCTGGATGGTATGTGCTTTGGTGAATACCCTTGAGATAGGACAAATCTTGGGAGCACTTTCTCTTGTGCTCCTAGATTGAAAAAGATCTTGTCCATAGATGATCGATGGTGGTATGTAGCATGAAATACAAAAAAATTGGTTCGATGTGCTTGATCTTGATAATAGGTGGTTCACTATGGCCATGTGATTTATAATGGCAAACTGAAATTCAGATCAATGTGATGTTGTGATGTCTAGCGATGGATTTGAGTTGAGTTCTGCGTATTGGCACCTAGACTCCCTCTTCCATGTTGGATGTGATTGTGGGGTAGTTGTGCAAATGTTGGGATGGTGGTCCATCCTTGAATAAATGATGTTACAGTTACAAAAATTGTGACTTCTCTAGGTGGCCTTGCTTTGTGGGCTTGAATATGCTTGAAAATCATTGAGCTTATGATCTCATGATTGGGGGCTTCTGGTGCTTCGTTGTTGATGGTGTGCTCTCATGATCGATTACTTTTGACTCTTCTGAGGGCTATGATGCACTCTCATGGCTTGGAACTTATTAGTGCTTTCATTGAATATGGTGTGATTCTATGACTAGGAGCTCATTGTGCCTAACAGGCTATGGTGTCTTGCCAAATCTCCTTGTGTACTCTATTTTTTTATGTACACTGATGTATCATACCGTCTCTCCCTAATGTATTGTCCCATGTCTCTAGTGTAATGTTAATTCATGCTGGTGTTCTCACCTCCCTGGTGGGATAATAGAATTGAGCACAATATTATTTGGTGATTCCCTAATCCTATAAGGAGTCATTTTGCATTCCAATGGATGCTCTTTAGTTGCTAAAATAATAAGGTAGGTGGTATTGAGACATTTGTTTTCTAGTTGGGACCTAGAAGCAGTTGATGTTTAGGACTTGTTCCTAGTAGTTGCCCCATGTTCGTGAACTCTTGAGGTTTGTTTTCAGATACAGAATGTTGTTACCTCAGTGAAATTTGTGGAACCTCCTTTGTGAGGCCATGTTGTTGATGTAGCCTAAATATATGTATCTTCCTTCTTGTAAGCAAGGCATGATGTTATGTACTCTTTCAGTTTTGGGGGCTCTAGAGGGACTTTATGGGGTTCTCTAGTACCCTCATTGTAAACCCTTAGGGGATGAATCATGTATTGTGTCAAGTTGTAGTTGATGATGGTGAAGCCCATTATTTGTAAAACTATCTTGAGGACCTAGTCATCCTATGGGAAAAATGTTTTGTTGACTTACACTTGTTATTTGTTCTGAATGGTAATATGTAGTGGTGTGGCCTTGTGTACCACAATTTTTGTAAACTAGCTTGAATAGGATGTATGAAACAAAAACCCAAATCTCCCAAGATGAAACAAAAATCTCTCTTGATAAAATTTGAAGGGTTAAACTCTTTGCTCCTTGAGTTCTTAAGGTGAAATTGAATTTGGGTAAGACTTGTGAACCCATGTCTTCCCTCAACTAGCAACAGTTTGATGATATGATTCTATTGGCTATATGGACTACCTGGACATGTATTATGGGTAAGGTGTAGCTGGGAACCTATGGAAGAACCTCCTAAAGAGGATCCTTCAAGTTCAAAATTTAAATGAAAGGTGTTGATTGAGAGTTGTAATCGCTCTTGTTATGGTGGGGAAATTCAAATTCTAGGAACCTTGATGTTCCTTGGAGAATTCATGATCTAGTTGCTCTCAGAGGTGACTCTATATTCTTTCTTGGACTTAGTGTTCAGAAAATGGTGCTTATCCCATAACTTAGAGTGGGAAGGATAGCTTGTATGTTGCAAGTGTGGTTGATCCTTCTCCATGAAGGGGATATTATGGTTGTAATCGATGATGTGCTTACGGTTGACATGAGACTTGTGTATGGAGGATTTTCATGGCATTGGCTACCCAACAGATCCTCCACTTGTTCTAACATTTGAGCAGGCATTCTCGATGTTGGACAATCACAAAGAGTTGTTGATGACAGTTTGGGCTTGTTGTCAGATAGCCTCTTGGAGAAGTTCCCAAAAAAATTTTGGATCTTCTCTCTTATTGTGGCAATGGAATACTATGGGATGGTGAATGGAGGTATGCGATGCTAGTGTCTATGGACATCAAGGTCAAGATCAAAAGATCTACCCTTGTACCTTGTTTGGAAGGGAGAACATGCTCGACTCCCTTTATACTACCTTGAATAGACATGATGAAAAAAATGTGCATGGTATAGATGCATCTGGAAAGTGCTTAGATGGTTGTGTTGGTGAGACCCCATGGGTTTGGATGCGAGTAGTAGAACATGGAGTTCTGGCAAGCATGCGTTTCTTGTGGAGACATGGCTCTTTAGGAGCATGTCCTTCCTCGGTTTGATGTTCCCAAGTCCCTCACCATGGGTAGAGGCCCTGGTGAGCCCTCAAAATTGATGATTAATAAAAATCAATGGGTGCTGAGATGCCCTTCACAAAGGAACTTGACAAGAATTGCAGAAGAGGAGCTATCTTCTTACATAGGTATGGGCCTACGCAAGAAGACATGTCTCTAGACCCTAAGAAGGGATGGATCTAGGGGACGCCTTAGAGACGTTGGTCCTTTGGGCTGGACTACTCTTGCTTGTTATAGAGTAGGGAAGTCTTTGGGTTTCCTTCAATTACCCCATGCATTTCATGCAAGGCATTGGATGGAAGGATGTATCAGGTGTTGGGGTTGGTATCTTACTTTAAGCCTAGTGTCAGAGGAGTTGACAGATCCCTAGAGTTGATGGAGTTCTAAAACCCATATAGAAGTGTACTCTTGAAGCTATCCTAGGCTCTGCTTCGAGGACATTACTTCTTTGTGTGGGGGAGGATTGTGAGAGATGTCCCAAGCTGGTGGTTCTCTTGGGCTCTCCCCATGGTTTAGGGGCCATGAAATACTTTGAGGCATCCTTGGGTGACTCAAGTGTTAGAAAATACATCCTAGCTTGGTGGTACCAAGCTAGCAATAGAACACCTTCCTGTTGTAACTCTCTTCTAAGTCCTCTTCATTCCACCCTCATTGCGGAGAACTACATGGTCCTGACTCTACAATGGTGGTAGATATGTAGGTAGCTAAGACTGGATAGTTTTGGTGTGTTGTAGGGCCACACCTTGTACCAGATCATGAGGGATCTAGGGGTGAGGCACCTTCCCTTGTATGTGCATCATTTCCCCTCCCACCAATGTTGTCTACAAGGTTATTTGTGTGCTTGTTTGCATGGTCCTCATTTTGGAGTTAGTTACCCTCCATGAGGTGCGTTGTCATATATGTTCAGAAGTTGTGTTTCTGTTTGCACTTACTCTTGAGTTACTTGCTCACTTGAGGTGCATTCTCTAGGTCTTCCGTCCCAGATCCATTGGATCTTAGTGAATTCCTTGGGGTGTCAGACAATGTTGGAGCAATGTTGTTACATTTAGTCTAAATTTTGGTTGTAAAGCCCTAATCATTTTTATAGTGACATATCTTTCTAAAAACTCCTTACTAGTACCTCTAATGACCACAACAAGATTATTTACTCTAGATAAGTAATCTTTTATTTTCTCACCTTCTCCCATTTTGAGCTTATCATTAACACTTTGTAAAACTAACAATTTTGATTGTTTAACAATTGGGGTTTCTTCATATGGCATCCCATCCTTGAATGTCATGGAAAATGTCAAGTATACGATATGTTAGACATTATGCATACAAAGAAAATATACCAAATGTAAAATATATCTTATATTTGACATTATGTATAAAGGAAAGAATAGGAAAAATGTAGAAAGAAAAAGAAAAGAATGCTTTATTGATATGGAATAGCGTATCTGGATCATTCTCTGAAAGTGTTCCTTGGGGTTTTCTTGCTTTGGCATCTATCCCCTTAGAGGCAATCCAACAATGCCACCATGGTTAGGCCTATAACTTGACTAGAAGACATGGCTAGTCCACTTCTTGTCCTACTTTACTTAGCTTCCTATGACTTGCCTATATTGGCTTTGGCACAACCTCTAACACTAGGTATAAATGCCTTAGGTCAAAATTCCAAAGGTTACCTTAAGAGACACATTCATTATTACAACATACCCTTTCGGGTCTTAATCACAACTATCATTTAAGGTCTTGTTAAAATAACAATAACACTTTTTATGAAGAGACACCATCTTCATTAGGCAACAACATCATTTGGAAATGGGGATGTGGCACTTCATAAGTAGCCTCTAATGTTTCATAAATTTCTTAGGCCATTTTACAACTAGCTACTCTATTAAACTAAGATTTATTTAAGCATAGTATAAACAATCTTTTGCTTTTGAATCAAACATGTACTTATCTCTTTCTTCTTATGACCATTTGTTTTGGGGCTTGATGGCTCTTGTTGTGCTATCAAAGGTTGGTCTGTAGCCTTCAAGACTAAATTCCTAAACTTCAAATTTCATAGATTTGAAGAATCCCTACATCCTCACTTTCTAATAGCCAAAATTGAATCCATTGAACATGGGTGGCTTTGTGTATGAGGTTTCCTCCATTGTTCACTCTTGAAGATGATGTAGGATGACTTGATGAAGAAGCAAGAGTACCAAGCTCTAATACCACTTGAGTATTGTTAAACTTAGAAGAGGGGGATGAATAAGTTCTTCAAATCCAAAATTATTTAACACAAAGCACACATAATTATACATGGTTTCCCAACTTGGGTACTCCACACTTGGAGGGTAGATCACTTGCACACCTTTGGACTTTGTTCCTCTCAAAATGTGGTTTGAAGGATACCACACCCTATACAGATCTAGGCTTCACTTCAGAGTGATTTATCACGATGAATCCATTCAACCTTGAAAGGTTCTAACAAGCATAGAATGTGGCTTCCAAGATCCCACAACCTTTACAACTTTAGCTTTAGCTCCTGAGTGTTGTGGCACTACACCAATAGTCAATTCCATAGGATCCCAACAAGCTCAAGGATGATGCCTTCTAACAAGAAGTACATCAACCCACACATGGCAACAAAGGAGAAATAGAAATTACAAGGAAAGGATGCAACTGATTTGCTAGTCCTTATACTTTGAGGTGTAGCACAACTAATCACTTACAACAATATAATAGATAGTNAATTTTGGATTTGAAGAACTTATTCATCCCCCTCTTCTAAGTTTAACAATACTCAAGTGGTATTAGAGCTTGGTACTCTTGCTTCTTCATCAAGTCATCNGAATGAAGTCTTCTTATAGCCTTGAAGTTTTTGAAATCACCTCAAAATTTATGCAATGACTATCTAATGACTAGGAAAGATGTCATTTTCAAGATTGGGATGTCTTATTGCACATCCATCAATTCAGGGTAGGCATCTATCTACCAAGGGAGATGTCTACATGTAGACATCTTCTCCAGATAGGAGACACCTCCTATTTTTGCAAGACATCTTCTTTGGTTCTTCTTCACTTTAGCTCTTAACTTTTGGGATTTTCTTTCCTAGGCTTCCTTTCATTGATTTGGCTCTTCCTTGATCTTGGAAACTTCTTCATTTTGCTATGATCCTCACCTTCTTTCTTCCTCCCAAATAAGTCCTTGTCCAAGTTCTTGTGAGTCATTGCAGTCTTCACTTTGTCATTCTTTTGTAGCTCTCATTCCTTGTGTCTTTATCCATGTTTGGCAAGTCTTTGTTATATCCACTTTGACATCTCTTTTTAGATGTCATCTCTTGAGCTCTCCTACATGCCCTACAAAAGCATCATACTATACAACATTCTATATTCTCCATTTTCCTTAAGGTTTTGACACACCAAAAGGTTAACAAAGCTTTGCTAGCTAGTATGTATGATTATGTGAAAGCATATTACAGAGTTCATGTCTGACTTGAGAATTGTACTTTTATTTTCCATGTAAGTTATTTTAGCATTTTTTGTTGTTTATTTAGTTCTTAGGTTATGTGCTTTTCAACATGAGTTGGATTTTACTGAATTCTTTTAAATTTATGTATAATCTTAATTGGATTTAGTCTTGCCTTGGATGATATTTTCACCAAAATTGTATGTTTAATTCACTTAGTTCCTACTATAATAATTCTACTATTTTTCACTAATTTTGGAAAAATAATATTTTATGAGAATCCACCATATCAACTATTAGTTTTTATCAATTTGTGCTTATTTCATGACATTTTTTCTTTTTCTTAGATTTTTCACTAAAACTATGAGTCTACCATAGGTCATGGTAAGACTACAGATGCTAACCATAAGTCATGCTTAGGTTGTGGTCTCTCACCATAAGTTGTGTTGAGGTTATATTCAAGTCTTTTTCCTTCTATTGTAATTTCAACCATTCTTTTCAGTAAAACTACAATCCCATAGATTGTAGGCAAGTTGTAGTGTATCACCATAGGTCATGATGAAGTCATTCTCAAGTCTATGCTACTTTTCTTACCATTTTGATTCATTTCGAATGTTTTTTAGTTAACTATATTTCATGGTCAAGTCATGGTTAAATCATCATAGATCATAATCAAGCCATGATCAGGGTGTGATCAAGTCATTTTAGCCATAGTTTCTATCAATGTATTTTTGAGTAAATCGGTAGTTTTGATTAGGTTGTGATCAAGTCATGGTGAGGTTGTGGTCTTTTAATCTTGTCGCTTTTAAATTTATCTTTCCATTGAAGCTTAGTTCAACATCTCTTTCTCTCTTTGGACTTTTTTCACATTATTTTGGTAGCCTGGTTTATTTGAAGTGTTGAACTTGATCTTACATTTAATTATTGGTTCTTGTTAGAATTCTTAGCATTTGGACTTGTTGGTTATTGGTAGAATTCCTTCACCATTAATATTGGTTTTATTATTAGTTGAATACTTGTATGTATGTTGATTGTTAGGAGCTAGCACTAAGTCATACAACTAGTTAGAGATGGGATTCCTAGATTTGTTTAGTATTTGATCCTTGTTGGGATGCATCAATGTAGCTCTTACTATAGGTTCCATCCTATAGAAGAGAGTGATCTATGGCTCATTGGTTCTTTATTTGATGTCACTAAAACATTAGAGGTAAGTCCTAGATGATGCTACTAGCACTACTAGTTTGGATTATGACTAATAAATAAAACACATGCATATGGTAGTTTGGCATTTAGTTTGGTTTTTGGTTTGCAATTTGGTTTGGAAAGTACTTATGAAAAAAAATTCACACATTGGAAACTAAGTGAGGTATGCACTAGCCTCCTTATTTTTAAATTGATGGATTGGAAAAGATACATTAATTTGGTTAGCTTTCTATTGTTACTTGGATCTATATGTGTTATGTGATTCATGATGTTAGATTTGATTATGCTTACTAACATGTATTATAACCCAACATGCCTTTGCCTAGACACCATGAAAATAATTCTCTAATTAACTAGAGGAGGTATCAAGATTTTTCACTCAGTGTATACTAACCTCCTCTTTGATTTTTGAGTCATCAAAGCTAAGTGAAGTAAGGATACCTCTTAATATTTTTTATTGATATTTGGATTATATGCATGTTTATTTTCCACCAGTACTCTATTTCTCTCTTTAATATAATGACATTTTATGGACATATATCAATTATTTTTTTCATACATTATGATTTGAATCATAGATATCATATTCATTTATATTGTTGAAAAAATGTTGGCATAAATGGATATTTTTTGTTATGCTTTAATTCTTAAATTTATATCCCATTGTCCATCTTCAAATTACCATTAGATTTCAATTCACTATTATATTATGATGCTATTATTTATATTTCATTCTTCCATTGTTAATGTTTTTAGTTTTCTTTTCATTATAGTTTCATTATATTTCCTTTCGCTTCTTTATCACTGTGTTAGTTCAATGCATTTTTAGTTTCTGTTACCATGATCAATTTTTTCATTAAGGGTTTTTTACCCAAAGTAATTCTCTCTAACCTAAGGATAGGAAAGAGAGTGTTACACATTTTATGACTTGATTTTTTAAAAAGTACTTTTCAAACTTTGATTCATCATTCAAAATGAAAAATAATTATAGTTTTAAAGTATTATTAAATCTATGAAAAAAGCCATAAGTTCCATAGTATGAAAATACTAAAATAATTCAAAACCCACAAATAGTACATTGTAAGAAAGGATGACTAAATGTAAAGAAGGATTTAAGAGTTGTCCCACATACTACAAAGAGGAAAACAAGCATATTATCTCTAAAAGAATTCCAAATACCTCATGTGAAAAAATGTGATATGGTGTATGTGATTATATGAACAAGATCCTTACTAGGATTCCATGTTAAGGGCATTGATTTCTTTGTTAAGAAAAATTATATGGTATCACTTAATCTCATTTCACATGTTTTGATGGCATGAATTTCAAGAATATTTGAAGGAATTAAGAAGTCATCATAATAACCCATTCTAAGTTTTTTTTAACTTCATGATATTGTTCCAAGAAATAAGGTAATTGTAACCAAATATTATAAGGGAAATAAGTAAGGATATATTAAAGATATTATGAAGTGAAAGGAAGAAAAGGATATCCTCAAGATAAAAGAAAGGACATTAAAATCATGTTTTTGAATTCACATGTAAAAGAGAGAAAAAATATATTAAGAAAAAATTACCAAAAGTAAAGAAATAAAGTTTTTAGCCGCTCATGAATTTGTAAACATTAAGGAATATGTTAAGAAACTAATTCTTGAAAGGGAATATTAAAATATAAATTTCTAAGTTACTATAAATTATTAGCTTCTTAACTTAAGTCATAATTAGTTACAAAAGATTACAATGGTTCACTAAGAGTAATAACTATTTACAAGGTATAAGTGAGCTCATCTTCATACTACTTAAGTATGCATAAAAGCATATATATCAACAATGTGAATTAATAAGAAGTAACAACAATGAAACAATAGCCAAAGAAGCATTTTTAAGCCAAAAGGATATGATTATGATATTTTGTAAACTTACAAGTAAAGAAAGATCTGAATCATAACTATGAAGAGAAATAAAAGATGAAAGAAGTTCCTAACCCTACCAATTAGTACCTGAGAAAAGAGGTGTGGCAAGCTAATGTCCCAAATATGTCTAGCACCAAATAGATAGGTGCATCAAAAATCCAGGAAAGTAAGCATAGTAAATTCAAATGAAGAATTCACAAAAGGAGTAGCTACAAAGGCTATGTAGGTGAGAAGGCTAAGCTACATTTGAGGTAGTAACCTATTTGGTATCATAGAGTAGTTGAACCAACTTAGCGGTGAACTATTGAACGAGTCTAGAGTGGCCTAGCTTATGTAAGACTAAGGATATTAATTTCCATAAGCATTGTAAATATGCCATAAGCTCATGATATAAGAAAATGATGCAACAACATAAAGTCATAGCACTATGTAATACCCTTCTTTCCTACCTTAGGTTGAAGAACATTACATTAAGTATAGAAGTCCTAATGAATGATATGACAGGGAAAACTAAAAATTAAAATGAACTAACACAACACTAAGAAAACAAAGAGAAACTTACAATAAAGCCATGGCTCAAAGGAAAAAGAAGATACTGTAGCAATGGAAGAAAAGGAACATAATTAATTAAAAAATAAATATCTATAATATTAGAAGGCTAAAAACTAAAATTAACTAAAAGAAGATATAATATCATAAATCTAAAGATCTGAAAATATCCATGAATATCCAACAATTCTAAAATATGTTTAGCCATATATGAAATGATAATCCATTACATAAATCTTAAAGGACATAATCATCTAAAATAAGTCTACCAAATGTTACATACATAAATAAAAGATAAATTCATGAAACTAAGAAGAGCATAAACATGAAATCTAAAAATCAATAGCAAACACCAAATGATCTTCTTGTGCCACCTAGCCTTGGTGGCCTAAAAATAAGAGAAGAAATTAGTATACATTGAGTGAGGAACCTTTGCATCTTTTCTAGCTAAATTAAGGAAAAGTCTTATGGTGGCTATGTGAAGGCATGTTGGCCTACAAAACTTGTTAGTAAGCATAAACAAGCCAAACATCTAAGAGTATATATCAAAGAAATCTAGGAAAACTGAATTATCCACTTCATCCATCAACCTACAAATAAGGAGACTAGCATGTACTGTACTTAATTTTAAATGTGTTAAATGTTATCATGTGTACTTAACCATACTTCAAAATGTCAATCTATTATGTAAATGGATTTATTATTAGTCTCAGTTAAATTATTTATGCTAGAGGCACCATTCAAGACTTACCTCTAATATTTTGAAGGCATTAAACAAAAAGGACCAATAAGCCATGGATCACCCTTTTATCTAGAATGTGATCCACATTGAAAGCCATAGTCATTCATCATAATGGGGGTCAAATAACAAATATCTATAGGGATCTCATCTCCCACTAGCCACATAACCTGATGCTAGCTACATATCAATAATAGTCATAGATATATCCAAAACATGTTAAGCCAACATTAAGGATGGAGGGACACATACATCACCAAATAGATTGAAATAATCTAAAAGCTCCACTATTCATTCTCAAACTAAAATTTATAATATAACAAAGTCCATGTATATAAAATGAATTGAATGAAGTCAAAAGATATTAAACTAAATTCCAATAATATTAAAGGATAAAAACTAACGGAAGTGGAGTACCATGACTTGATCACAAATCATGATGACTAACCCCAACCCATGGTGACTAATCACAATCGAATCATAACTTGTGAGATATTTATAATACTCACTGATAGAAACTCAAATGAGAACCTTCAATCATGACTTAACCATGACTTGACCATAGCTCTTGGTGGATAGACCATAATCAAACCATGACTTGTGATTAACTAAAATCCTTAAGAAATGAAGAAAATAGTAAAATCAATAAGAAAAGATGTAACACAATCTCACTACAACTTGTGGTTGCCAAGAAATTTACAAAATGATGTAAATCAACAAGAATGAAAAGAAAGACTAATCATAACCTCATCATGACTTTTGATGGTTGACCATGACTTGACCATGACTCATGGTATTCTAGGTTTTGGAAAGTTAGAGATTAGAAAATACATAGAATGGTTGAAGATTGACCATGACCTCATCATGATTCCATCATAATTCATGATGAATGATAACAACCTAATTATGAATCATGATTAAAGCCAAAAAGCATACCATCACCCATGGTTGACTCATGATTTTGTATAAATTTTGGAAAAAGATTAAAAATGGTTTAAAAAAGACCAATAATTAAGCCACAATTAACCAAAAATACTAGCAATAAGGGGAAAAGGCACAACTAGTATAATTAACATATAAAATGAGGGAAAATTAGTTAAGTAGAAAATAATTCAATGAGAGGAATCAAACCTTAGGCAAATCATTAGAAACTCACAAGACTAGAAAGACTTGAAATCCTTTAAGATGGCTAAAATCGAATAGATACTATGATGAGATGAATGTATTGACATCAAAACATTAATAAAAAAAATATCAATATCCTAAAAATGTTAGTGAATAATCTCATAAACCCTTGGAAATCAAAAATTAGTGATTTGCATAAAAATTATAGTAGAATAGAATAATGAATCCAAGTATAAAATTATATAATTCTAAATGAGTAAGATAAAACCCAATTTCCAATAGAAATTTATATAGATCTATATAAATTAAACAATAACTGGTCTATGATAAATGTGCACAAATCCCATGAACTGAAATACATAGGGAAAAAAGCCAAGATTACTCTACCAAAAATTGAAGTACAAATCATTAACAACACATAAAGCTTAGCCATGAACTCTTAATGTCCAATACTCATGAACTAGTAAAGGTCCATACATTGCCACAAACCTTTAGCTTGGTAGCACTTCCATGTATAAGAAATGAGATGTTAAAGTATTTGGTTGAATGGATATGGTATTTTTCTATAAAAATACCTAAAAACTTCATCATAACATAACTAGCTAATTTCTAAAAACTAGAATTTCATGAAATAAATCCACTATAAAAACTCTTGTAATGTAAATAACCTTCTACAACACACAAAGCATGTCCAAAACCATATCATAAACAAATAATGCATACTCTAAAAATTTAATAAAATAAAATATAAATCCAACACAAAAATTATCCATGATATTGCATGTCCATACCATGGCTATACCATAGTTTCCATGAGAATAAATTAAAACTCATCTACTAGGTTATTGCATATTCGTTAATAAATAATAATGTAAAATAATAATAATCATACATAATAGAAATACATAACTAAAATAATACATAAAAAACCAAAATATAAATAAGCATAATATACAAAGCTATAAAATCTAACTAACCAAAGCATAATCCAAGCATGTCATAACATCCAAAAATCATCAACCAAAAAGCACAAAAAGAAATGATACTAATCATAGCATCTAAAACTATGGGTTGTTACATTCTCATCTTCTTAAAAAATTTTCTCTCAAAAGATCTCATGATGTAGTGATCACATATTGAACTAAATCTCCTAAGTTAGTTCCTAAAAATTGTGATAGGTCCATAAGATTTTCACCATGGTAATTATCATGATGCACAACTCCATAAGATCTATTATACAAAACTTTGTATAGTGTTATCTTTAGACTTGTTGGATAGCTATTATTGTAGACAAAATCTATTAATCATAAAAAACTATCCCAGTTGTCTAATAACTACAATGAAAATGATTAAAGCATGTTCTCTAAAACCTAGTTGACTCTACTAACATGTCCATCCATCTATGGATAATCCACTAATCTCAAATTTAATCTAGTACCTAGGTTATTCATGAATGTTTATGAAAATTAAGAAGTTAATTTAGCATAATAATTAGAGATAAGTTTTATAGGAATGTGATGAAACAAAATAATCTTTAAGATGAACCATTGCACAAAATTCTCTACACTAGTTATAGTTCTTATAGCAAGAAAATGAAAAGACTTGATTAGTAAGTCAACAAAAACAAGGATGACATCCTTTCCTATCATAGTGTAAGGCAAATTGGTAATATTAATCCATATAGATTACCTTCCTCTTCCACCCTAGAATAGTGTGAGGTTATAAGTAGTGATATGGAAATTGATGCTCAAGCTTAACCTACAAGAAGATTAAGCATCTTATCATAAATGCTTCAACCTTCTTACTCATGCCTAGCCACCAGTCTAACGTCTTTAGCTTTTGATACATCTTGTTGCTATCAAGATGCATATGAACTCTACTAAGGAAAACTTCCTCCAATATATATCAACATAAGAAATTAATCATAAATATTCAATCCTTACAATGAATCAACCCAAGTACATTTATTTCTACCAAAAAATTGCCAAACTAACTAAGCTCCTCTTACTAAGGATCACACTACTACTCTACTTGAATCTCATCTAACACATAAGACTAAAGCATCAAGCTATAAAGTTTGATGTCCATAAAACTTAATGCATTGACAACCATGTTGCTTTTATCTATTTGATATTGGTTGGTAAGGTCAAAATTGACCAACCATTCAACCTTCCTCTTATGATATATATTTAACTTTGGTTGATTCATTAAGTGCTCTTATTTCTTGTGATCAATCCAAATTATCAACCAATTTTCAAACAAATACTGACATAAAATCATTAAGATAAATACCACTACTATTAACTCAAGATCATGAGTGGGATAGCACATCACATAAGGTTTTAGTTGCCATGAGGCATAAGCTACCACCTTATCCTCTTACATAAGGACATACCCATAACCTTCACCTAATGCATCAATGAAAACATTGAATGGTTTACTTCAAGTAGGAAAAATTAAAATACAAGTTAAAATTAGTATAATTTATAATTTATAAAAATTAACCTAATAGTGTAAGTCCCACGATAATATAACATCATTCCATAACAGCTTTCTAAGAGGAAAAGCGATGCAAAAGAAGTTTTCAATAAACCTCCTATAGTAACATACCAATCTAAGAAAATTGTGCACATTCTCAAAATCCTTAGGAATAGGAAAATTTTGAATAACTAATATTTTATTGAGTTTTATTGCTATAAAAAACTTTAAAATGACATGTACAAAGAATTAAATCTCATAACACCAAAAAGAACACTTTGAAAATTAAGTAAATAATCAATGCTATCTAAGCATCATACAATGATCCTCAAATGTTGCTAATGAAGATGCTCTAATAACTAGTATAGCAAGATGTAAATGATAAACATAATGATAAAGTGGTTTAAGTATGGCCTCATGACACTATTCATGAGATGCATGAACACTGAAGGAGTATTAGTTAGTCCAGAAGGCAAAACTAGAAACTCATAATATCCATACAATGTCCTAAAGGTTTTTTTGGAAACATCTTCCTTTTTAATGTGAACCTAATGATACCTTGAATTTATATCTATCTTTAAAACATTTGATTTTCTCTAAAAGAATAGTTGTTCTTCACCATCACTTGATTCAGCTATTCATAATTGATACACAACCTCATGCTATTATTTTTCTTCTTAACAAAGAAAAAGGAAGCACCCTAAGGAAATATACTTGGACAAATTAGAATCTTATCCAATAGCTCTTGAAGTTGAATCTTTAGTTAAATCAACTCAACAAGTGACATCTTATGTAAAACTTTAGATATAGATTTAGCACTAGGTTTGAGAATAATCTAAAACTCAAAATCATGTCTTAGAGACATACTAGGTAACTCCAAATTGAAGACATTAGGAAATACATGGACAACAAGAATATGATTGATCTTAATTGAAGAAGAAGATTCACTAACTAAAACTAAAAAATAGAAATGATCCTTCTGTAACAAGTAGCAAAAGGCCCTTGAAGAGATAAGATTCAAGTTAACCTTGTGTGGTCTTGTATGCATGATTACTTGAACATCATCATTTATTACTAAGAAAATTTTCTAACAACAATAATCCAAGCTAACTTGATAGTGTGATAATCAATCCATGCCCAAAATCATGTCATAATTCATAGGCTCATAACATTGAGATCATTGAGCTAAGAGGCATCTTGAATCATTAATGGTATAGACCTATAGACTAGGTCCATAGCAAGCATACTACAACCATTGATGCTAATGAGAAGTCCTTGAGTAAGAGAATAATCCTTCAAATTTAAACACCTAACTATTCAAGGATCAATAAAGGAATGACTATCACTAGAATCAAAGAGAATCAAAATTACAAACTCAAAAATCATATCTATAGATTCTATTATGGTATTGGGTTAAGCATCCATCAATTGATCCATCAATGCATATGCACGTGCATGCATCCTAGCATCATCCTAATTACTTCTAGGTTTGAAAATCTACTAAGAACCTTCATAATTGAAACTCATCTCAATAGCCACAATTATAGCAATTAGAGCAAACCCTCTAGACATGCCTAACCTTCCTATAAGCATAATTAATTAATGAGTCCATGAGTTGCCCCACCACCTATAAACTATTGCTACTACTATTGCTACTACTATACACTAGATTCAAAAATCTAGGCCAACTTTACTTCCATTAAACTTTCTAAAAGAGGTTTGAGCCCTCTTTTGAGAATGATCATAACATGCTATCTTCACCAACTGACTACACTCCAAGTCTATCAGATAAACACATGCATCCTTGTATGTTTGTAGATAAAAAAGAAGTAATTTGTTCTTAATAGATGCTTGAAGACCACAAATGAAGTGATCCACTCTACGTCTCTTATCTAAATATATCTAAAGCATATACATACTCAACTCTAAACAAGTTCCAATTGTACTTGATCATGTTTAAACTACCCTAATAGAGGCAATAGAACTCATTTGCTTTTATCTCTATGTACTCTAAAGGAATATAATGCTCATTGAAAACACTAAGAAAATTACTTTAATGAACATTACAATTTTTCCAATGACACATCTTCTCATGAGCTACACACCAACTACTAGAAGAACCTTTAAACTAGTGAGTTGCTAATCAATTTTTCTACCCAAGAGTATAGTTCATTAGCTTGAAGATCTTGATGACCTTCTCCAATTAATTTGTGGTAGTAATATGACCATCCTCATGCTATAAAGTATACCATTTCATCTTATAAAATGGCTTCATAAGCTCACACTTCATTGGTTATTGATCATCACCATCACTTCTTGAAGTAACAAGCATCAACAATGAGTTCAAGTTAATCTTTGTATGAGGATGGAGAAATTAGAAAAGATAATCATTGACGTATGATTAACTAATCTTCTCATTTGGGATAGAAGTAGGAGTTATAAGTTGCACTTGAAGATCTTTCGTAAGTTTCTCCATTCAATTAAGAATGGGATAAGGTATTAGAGTTGGATTACTAGCATCAACATCCACCCTCCTACCACAACCACATCCACCTCTAGCACCTACCATTACTTGTTACAGTAACATGAAATGAGAAAATTATTAAACCTACTCTTTGATACTAGCTTGTAACATCCTCCATCATTACCTTAGGTTAAAGATAATTACATTGGGTATAGAACCCCTAATGAATAATTAATCATGGTAGAAAAAATTATAAATTGAAACAAAGTAACATAATGTTAAGGAAAAAAACTTACAATGAGCCATGACCGAAAAAAGAAAGAAGAGATTGTAACAATAAAAAGAAATATAATTAATTAAAAAATATACACATATAATAATATAAGCATGGAAACTAAAATTAAATAAAAAGATATATAATATCATAAATCTAAAAATCTTAAAGTACTCATGAATATCCAAAAATACTAAAATATGCTTAGCCATACAGGAAACTGTAATCCAATGCATGAATCATAAATAAGAGAATTATCCAAAAAAAGTGTACCAAATGTTACATATATAGATTAAAGATAAATGACTAAAGTTGAGAAGGGCATAAACATGAAATCTCAAAATTAATAACAAGTACCAAATGATCTTCTTACTCTATCGAGCCCTAATGACTTTAAAATAAGAGAAGAAATTAGTATAAACTAAGTGAAAAACCTTGGCACCTCCTCTAGATAAATTTAGGGTAAGTCTTATGAAGGTTACATGAAGATATGGTGGCCTACAAAACATGTTAGTAAGCATAAAGAAGTTAAACATCCAAGAGAATCAATCCATATTGATCCAAATATCAAATGAATATATCCAAATTGAATTGTCCACTTCATCCATCAACCTACAAATAAGGAGGCTAGCGTGTACCATGCTTAATTGTAAATGTATCAAATGTTATCATGTGTACTTGACTAGATTCCAAACATCAATCAATAGCCAAACTACCATGTGCATGAATTTTTTATTAGTTTCAAATCAAACTACTAGTTCTAAATGCATCATCTAAGACTTACCTCTAACATTCTAAAGACATCATCCAAGACTTACCTCTAACATCCTAGAGTCATTGAACAAAAATGGCCAATTAGCCATGGATCATCCTTTTGTGTAAGATGGGGCTTATAACAAAAGCCACACTAGTGCATCCTAGTAGGAGTCAAATACCAAACATCCTGAGGGAGACAATCTTTAATCAACCATAAAAGTCAATGCTAGATTCATACAAATAATAATCATATATCCATTCAAAACATGTTAAACCAACATTGAGGATGGGGGAAAGAAAGCATTACCAAACATGTTCAAATAATTGGAAAGATTCATATATCTATTGAAAAATAAGATCAACAAGCTAACAAAGTCCAAATCTACAAATAGGCTTGATTGAAGTCAAAAGATATCAAACTAAATCAAATTAAGTTCCAATATCAAAAATAAATGATGAATAATAGAATTATTCTACCACAACCTGACCATGAATCATGTGATCCTTTGAATACTCACTAACAAAAACTAAAATAAAAACCTTCAATCACAACTTTATAGTGACCTATTCATAACTTATGATGAATAAACAACAATCTAACCATGATCCATGATTAACAAATGGTAAAAGTTATAAGAAAAGGTGTACCAAGATCTCCCCACAACTTGTGGCAATAGATCAAGACCTCACCATGACTCATGATTAATAAGATAGCTAGTAAAATGATATAAAATAGCAAGAATAACAAGAAAGACTTAATCATGACCTTAACACAACTTGTGGTGGTTGACCATGACTTGACCACAACTAGACTATGATTGATGGTGTTACATGTTTTGTAAAAATAGATAATAGAAATGCACAAAATAAAAAAATTTCAACCAAAACCCCACCATGATTTGTGGTGAGTGATTAAAAATCAAGGTTAAAGCCATTAGTCATATCACAACCCATGGTTAACTCATTCTTGACTTGTGGTTTGGTACAAATTTTAGAAAAGTGTCAAAAGGGAAAAAAGAGATCAATAATTATGCAACAATCAACATGAGACTTCAAGGACAAAGGGAATAAGGCCCAACAAGCAAAATTAACACAATAAATGAGCGAAAAGTATTTAAGGATATAATAGCTTAAGGAGAGGAATCAAACCTTAAGAAAATCATCAAAATCTTACAAGATTATCAAGACTTGAGTTCTTTCAAGATGATACTATAACAAGATGAATATAATGATATCAAAACATCAATCAAATAGACAATACCCATGCCCCAAATATTTTGGGTAAATAATCTCATAAAATTCTTGGAAATCTAAAATCATTAATTTGCATACAAGTTACAATAGAATAGAATAGTGAATTCAAGTATAAAAGTACATAATTCTAATCCAACAAGGAAAAGTCCAATTTCCAATAGAAATTCATATAGAGCTATGTAAATTAAGTAATATCTAGCTCATGCTAAATGTGTAAAAATCCTATGAACCAATACGACCAAGAAAAAAGGCCAAGATTACTTACCTAGAAATCAAAGCACAAATCCTTAATAGCATATGAAACTTAGCCATTAACTCTTGCTCCCCAATGCTTACAAACTTGAAAAGCTCTATGCACCACCATAAGTATTTTACCTAGTAGCATTTATAATTTAAGAAATTGGATGTCAAAGTAGTTATTTGAATGGGGTGTAGGGTTTTTATGAAAAAAAAAACCCAAAAACATCTTTGAAACAGAACTAGCTAATTTCTAAAAACTAAAAAACCATTAAAAATATCTATCAAAAAAATCTTGTAACGTACATAGCCTTTTAAAACACATAAAGCATGCCAAAATCCACATCATAAGAAAAATCACATACTATAATAACATAAGTAAAAAAAAATATCAAGATTATACAAAATCATTCATTCCATCACATGGCCATACCATAGTTTCCATGAAATATTCCAAAGCTCATTCACTAGATTGGTGTACATTAACAAATAAATAATAATCTAAAATAATGATAATCATGCATAATTAAAATAATGCATATAATATTAAAATATAAATAGGCATAACATACAAAGCTAGAAAATCTAACTAACCAAATCATAAGTGAAGCATGTTATAACATCCAAACATCACCAAGAAAAAAAGCATAAGGGAAAAAGATACTAGCCATATCATGCAAAAATATAGATTATTACACACAACTAGAGAAAACATCACTGAAACACAAGAAGTTCTTACAAATTAGAATTATTGAATCTAGAATAACAACCGGCCCAAAAGTGATATTATAATTTACCAAAACTAGATATACTACTTGTTATAAACTATCTACAATAGCTTATGACTAGTACTAAGTTATGACATGGGTCAATATGATTTTGTTCTTCATCCAAAGGATTGTAAGTAGTTTATCAATATGACTTCAAAGTTACAATCACAATCCAAATTCAAAGTAGATCTTGATAAATTAGAGTTTCCTAATGAAGAGATATAAAATGAAACTCTAATAGTTGGAAAGTCTAACAATGTAGTCACATATTTGTCTATGTTCAAAAAGTTACCATCATCAATTTTGATGCTTCCAAGTTATTTGGGTTTATGGTTTAGAAGATAACCTTTATGAGAAATCATATGATTTGAACAACCACCATCCACTGTCCATGAATCATATTTGATTTTTGATGGGACGGGATATCGCATCGGCCCCTACGATATCGCATACGCGATATCGTAGCCTATTGCCATGCCTATAAATAAGAGGTGGCTTTCCCTTGTTTTCCCATCTAGATCTAGGCCCTTAGCCAAACTATAGCAATTTTACCATTCCAGAGTTAGAATAATTTCTATGTGCCTGCTGTAGGAGTCTCAAAGTGAACGGATATTTATTTGAGCAATTTTGTACCTGAGAACACAATTGTGTATGACAATAAAGAAAAAATTTTTGATAAACCTTGCAGCATATGGACTAAGCTAAATAGGACTTTAATTATTATTAAATATTTAAATGCTTTCTTAGGAACTTAATCTCTCTCAACCATTAACTCTCCTAGTTAAGTGCATTCAATACGACCGCTGCGAGCACGTGCGCTACACTTGGTAACCTAGTAACGAATAGCGTTTGGTAATCCTAGTAGTGTTGCATTTGTTCAGGGTGTGTACGGCAAGTGGGAATAGATACTAATGCTAGGATGATTAAAGCTTAGTTAGTGCAAGTTACTTACTTAGTCTCTTCACCCTTTCCCCTCTTAGCATAGGTACTAAAAAGATAAAAGACATAAAAAATCATGTACCTCAAGCTTACTTAACCATACAACAGTGAAAAATACAAGTTTGGGAAGACAGCGATTGATTAACCTTAAGTGTTCCATAAAGCGTGTAAGCACTTAGTCCTTGGAGTTCGACCAGATCACACGTGTAATGCTTGTATTCGTATGGTTGAGTGTAGGGGTACCTCATCACTCATCATTGGCGCCATTGCCGAGGACTTAGTTGTTTGTGTGCTACATAGAACATAGGATATCATTCACATCATTGGGAGCTAAAATGAACCCTTAGGGTTGATCAAGACAAAAATTAAAGAACAGTTAATAGCACACCAAACAAGACAACAATGTATTCTTCTTCTTTGCACAAAAGCATTTCACCGCCTAGGAACAACACTAGAGACAATCAGTGGCACAACACACATAACCAAAATCCACCAGTTCCTCAACAATTTAGTGTAGTATATATTCATCACGATGAATATATACCTGACTTTACCTTTGTCTTCCATCAAGATGAACAATTGCAATGGAGAGACTTGGAGGAAAACATAGTGTTGCCTTCAGATAGAGCCGCCCCCAACATGCTCCTTCGTGTCCTTGCACAAATAGGCATGTTGCAATTATACACTGAGTACGTTGCATGTGATTACCACGTAAGGGATTATCATCCCACAGAAGCGCAAAATCAACGGGACTCGTAGCAGGAGAGTTACCATACATTGTTGAAGGGCAGAGGACCCCAAAATACTTCACCCGTCTTAAGTGAAATCAAGGGTGGTGAATCTATTTCAATAGGTTCTCCACAAAAAAATGTTCCCCCTCCTAATGATGGTGAGGAGGTGGTGTATCAGAACCTTCACTTCACAATTCACAATCCTAGTTTTGATCCCCATGAACACCAAGTGTTCAATAAGAGAACACAAACACATGACAAGGGTAGGCAGTCTGATCATTATCACGATCGGGGTTGTAACCACTGAAGAGAAGGTAAGAAACATCGTCATGACAATGGTTCCCCTTCTTCACCTTCATCACCTCATTCACCCTCTCCTTCAACATCAGGATGCAGTCACAAGGAACCTCACCATGAGGATAAGGGTAAACAAAGTGAGAAACCTTGATGAGAGAGTCAAGAGTGAGGACAAGGGCATTCGAGAGAGTCAAGGCATAGAAGGGAAAGTAGGGAACTGCATAGACATCACAGATGCCATGAGAGAAATGACCATGATGAACCCCTACTTGCAACCCGAAGTATGTTAGACATTATGAAGGTCGTTAGAATACCTACAAGGCACCAAAAAGATAGCCAGATCAAGAGACTAGACATGAATAATATCTCACAATTTGAGGGGGGATACAATGCTGATCCGCGGAACTACTTATAGGCATTCCACGATGCCTGTGCCTTGTAAAACATTGAAAATAAGTGGCAGAAGTTAAAGCTGTTCCCAAGGACACTCATAAAAGAAGTAAAAAGTTGGTACTGGTCCTTAGAACTAGAATCCATTCGAAGATGGAGTATGATGCTAGAACTATTTAACGATAAATATCAAATGTACTCCCAAGTGTCCAACTTGCAAAAGCAGATCCAAGGATGGAAGTAGGGAAATCATGAACCCTTGGATGCTTCCATGGATCTATATTATGCACTGTTACATCGTTGCCTGAGCCATGGTTACGCACAACGGGATCAACTAAGCCACCTCATAGATGGGCTAAGACATGAAACTAGGAGAACCCTTGGAACATATGCCCAAGGGAGATTATCTAAACTTAGGTCCCATTAGGTTCATAGATTGTTGGAGAAAGTAGCTAAGGAAGAGGGAGAGCTACGTAAGAGAGAAAGTGCAGAAGAGTACAACCGTGATCCTTCCCTTCGAAAAAGGGGAGTAAGATTCTGTGAGGAGGAGGAAGAGTCACCACTTGAAGAGATGGTGTACAGAAAAACCTTTCCACTTCAAAAATTAATAACAAACGTGTTAGCTAAGGTAGATCAAATGTGGGACTCCTTAGATAGTAGATTCAAAATCGTCCTTAAAATCGTAGAGGAGTCTAAGGAGCGAAGTAGTGACTATGATAAGAAAAAGAAGAGGGACTTAGACCATGCACGTAACAAAGGTAAGGGAAAAATGGCTATCATTGAAGAGGTTGTGGACTCTAATATAGACAATGATGGTGGATGTGAGATTTGCCAATATGACCATCCTAAGGGGTGTTTCCCAATAATCTCACATCTGTAAGAGTCTGGGGTGTATGCACTCAATCCAAGACTTAACAAATGGCAAGCACCCCGAAGGTTACCTTATTTCCAAGGTAACCCAAGGCAAAACCAGCAACCCTTAATGTATTATCCAAGTGGAACTCTACCACAACCTATCAAGAAACACTAGTAGTGGCAATACCCACAATCATGGGGGATGCCACCGCCAAGGCAATAATACCCTTACCGACAACTGGACCCATATGGATATTACATATAATAGCTGGTCTCTCCAAGTGACTCTATCAATCATGTAACCTCACAACGTCACTACCAAGCTCAGGAGTATTATAGGACTCCTTCTCCTAGGGGAGACACACCACATACATACCATCCTCCAAATCCATCTGCCTCTCTTACACCAATAACTCCACTACCACCTGCTCCAATGATGCAAGGGGAACTCCCCACTCAACCGTAGCAACGTAATGCTACGAGAGTTGTAAATCTCCAACCTGCTACTGGTTCTGACAACCATACAAAGAGAAGACCCTTCTTTAGAATCAACAGTTCAAACAAGGTCTCACAACCACAAGCAGTTGAGTCTATGACCATTCCTCCATCAAATAAGGCTTCGAAGCTTCCTTCAAACCAAAAACAGAGCTCAACGCACATGGCTATGTTAACACATACCATCACTGACTGGATAAAGGTGGGTCACCTTCCCAGGAAATTCTCTGATCTTGGAAGTCCCTTAATCTACCTCCAAGTCACTAGGAATGAACCACGTAAGGCTCTTCTTGACTCAGGTTCCAAAGTCAACTTAATATCACAAGAAATGTATAAAGCCTAGAACCTACCTCCACTAAAGAAGAGCAATATTCACTTAGAGCTAGCTAACCAGTCCATCACTATTCCCTTGGGACTTGTGGATGACATTATTACCAATGTGTGTGGTTGGTCATACCCAGCTAATTTCCTAGTGATCTAGGTAAACAATGACAAAGGGGACTTCCCAATAATAATGGGGAGGGTATGGCTAAGTACCATAAACGCATACCTAGGAATCCATGATCTTTCCCTGGAAATATCTAAGGAAAAAACTTATGGAAAGATCGAGAAGAAGAAGGTTCCATGCATCACATACAGTGATACAGAGGGTGATGGTGTATAGGAGTGTTCAACATCTTCTGCATGCAACCAGTGAGCCTAGGAAGTTAACATACAAAAATGCATGTATGTAGCAACCACACAATAAGAGAACACCTAGTGGTTGATAGCTAATAAGGAGAGCAACTCATCAACATGCATGGAACTAACTGGGGGAAAAACTTGCGCTCATGTCAAAAGCATAGATACACTAGAGCAAGAGCGTCACCAACTTCCAACCCTTAACAATTGGGAGAAGTTGGACACTTCTAAAAAATTCAAACAAGTGCTCATTATTTCAGATCTCTCCCTTTCAATTCAGTCATGGGGGAGATGGCCACCTATGCTGATCAACTGAGGCCCTCAATTCCGTTTTAAATTTTTTATTTTTACACATTTTTGTTTTACAAATTTCTTTAACTTTTCTTGTTTTTGTTTTGCAACATCATTGTACTTTTTATTTTATTTATGTGTGTGTGTGTTTGTGTGTGTGTTTATCCATTGTGTTAAGTTTGTCACCCAATAAGTGCTCCTAATGATGGTATGAACTGTATTCTCTTGGTTGTTAATGTTTGGTTTTTACCTTTAAGTTATAATGTTGATACTAAGGTATGGTTGTTTTGATATAGCAGGCAATGAGTTCATATCATCCATGCATCCATAAAATTCTATGGTCTCTCTTGGCTTGGAACTATATAGCCCCTTTCTTCAAAATAATAAGAACTATCAATGAATTAGTGACTAGGCATTTCTCAAACTAAGGAAGGACTCAAGGATTGAAAAGGGTATGACTTCAAGGGGATCTGATGCATTTTTGTTGGCCATTCTCTTGGGTGCTTGCATTTTTTCTTCTTAATTTTTTCTTACCCTTCCGATGTTACTCCAATATTGGGAAGTTGAGCTAATACAAATAAAAATAATAAGTCTTTTCATGGTGTGGTTCTCATGCAAAAAAAAAAAAATAGTGGGAATTCAAAGCACACCCCTTAGACAAAATAATCACTTGGGCTATAAGCATTGGTTATGGAACTAAAATAAACATGTTCCCTCTAACTAAGGCCCTTCTTACTTCCTACTTTCTCATCTTTCGTTTCGTCAAAATGGTGGTGTCTCTTTGGTGAAGGCATTCTTGTTACTTCAGGAGGATGGATTAACTGAATGTATTAATGCAAAGTCACTGGATGTGGATGGTTTGAGTCTGGATTTGGAATGAGATCTACCAAGTCATATTAATCATTAAATACACAAGGGGCTGTACATCACCTTGTTCTTAAGGCTCCATTCCATCCTCTTCTTTTCATCCTTCTTTCTCGATTTTTCACCTCATTGCTGGTTGTATCAGTAGTTCATATTTTGTTTGATACATTATTTTCCTTTTGGTAAATTCTTGTGGTTAAGACTCTAACTCTTGCTTCCAAATGAAATTTTCAAAGCCCACAAACTCTTTGAATGTGGGATTGTCAAGGCATTAAGGGCATGAGCTTGCTTTGGGGAGGACCCACTAGCATTCCTATTTGGTGCATCCGTTAATTTATTTTCCTTAAACATTTTTGCAATCAACATTTATTTTGTTCATTACCATCCCTGACATCCATTTTATTAGCGTTACAATTGTCTATTTTTTTCCATCTTTTTTATTCCTTATCTTTTTCCATTCTCTCGCTACTGGAGATTTGCAATTAGTCATGGGGGTCCTGGTCCAATTTTTTTGATTTTTTCCTAACCCCTACACCTTGGGTAGTCACCATTATTATATCTCTAGAATCCACATCAACCATATCACAACTCATCCAATGGACCTTACACTGAGGTAAGGTATCAACTACATTGTGATTCATTTACCCTTGCTAATATAAGACTGTGTTGTGTGTGCAAATGACAATCATACACCAATGGATTGGATCTAGAGGCAACACTTGGAATGGATAGGTGTTGAAGTAGTTATGCAAGGAACATGATCGATGGTGCACTTATTGATAGAAAATAAAAGGTGCAATCTTGGCATTGGCAGCAGCAAACTTCTTTCTTTCTTTCTTTCTCTCTCCCAACTACCAAATAAGGCTGGATGTCAAATATATATAGTGTTCACTCTTGTTGTCATGAACACTAATTTTGTCATGTATTGTAATGATGATCCATTCACATGTCACCCCATTCACCATTAGTTCCATTCAAGTCAATAATCCCATACCTTCCCAATATTTTGTAAGGAACTCGAGGACGAGTTTTCATTCAATCATGGGGGTATGATGGGACACGATATCACATGGGCCACAATATCACATACATGATATCACAACCTGCTACCATGCCTATAAAGAAGCAGTAGATTTCACTTGTTTTCCCATCTAGATCTAGACCCTTAGCCAAACTATAGTAGTTTTACCATTCCAGAGTTAGAATAATTTCCATGTGCCCGCAGTAGGAGTCTCAAAGTGAACGGATCTTTATTCAAGCAATTTTGTACCTAACCACACAATTGTGTACGATAATTATGTTGTTATAGCTGTTTATCTTAATTCTTATTTCATCTTCCTCTTTTTATTAGATAGTTCTATAAATTAATTTAATTTATTAAATTATCTTTATTATCTTAAGCATTTCTATTTTTGGATTCATTTAATCTTTCTCTTTCTTTAAGTTTCTCTTCTCTAACTTTTTGGTTATTAACATATACTTGGTTAGTTTTCATATTTCTTCTTGTTGCTTTCAAGATTTAGAGGGATCTAATCTAAGTTACTAATTCATTAATGCTAAGCATATTCATACCTTTTGAAAGAACAATATTCTCCATGATATTTTTAAATCTTAGTTCTGTTGAAAGAGCTTGAGTAATTTTTTTTTACCTTTTATGTTAATGAATAACCACATCCATATTCATCTATTTTTTGATATTGATGTGCATTTTTGTAAATAAGCTTTAAATATCTTTATTAATTTTTATTTTAAATGAATCAAATTCTTTTTTATATAATAATTTTTGAATTTTTTTATTCTCATGATTACCCATATACTTCAATTAAAGGGATTTTCACACATCTTTGGCATTTTAATAAAGAGTTAGTCTAGATGAGATGATCTTAGGCACATTATCAATGATGATAGTGAAGGCTAAGTTATTCTTTTTCCCTTTATTCTCATAGGCTTAGTTGTATTCTAGTAAAGTCTTCAAGATTATGAATAATCTCAAACCCTATCTTAACTATTTTCCAACAATCATTAATTTTTAAAAGACCTTGCATAATTCTAATTCATAGGTTGAAGTCTTGGAGTTCATTGAAAATTATTAAACACTTTGATTAATTCTTGGAGTTTATGTTGATTGACTAATCAATGATCAATCTACCTCTGATACTAGTTTTGTTATTTTGAAGTTGGTAGTAGTAGAGAAACATTATAAAAGAGAAACTATTTTCTTTCTAAACTTTAAATTCATTAAATTTTGAAAATTTTATGAATACCATGAGTCATAGTTTACTTATCACAAGTTATGATTATATACAATAATATTTTTATGAGTCGTGATCAAAGTCTTCTTAAAAATTTGGAATACCACAAGTCATGGTTTTGCATCATGAGTTGTGATTAGAATACCACAACTTGACCATCAGTCATAATATCTAGAAATAGAGAAAAAAATTGATGATTCCATGACCTTGCCATGGATAAACCATGATTCATAGTAAAGTTTCCTTAATTTGATATCTCACCATGGGGTGACTATAATTCATGGTTTCCACAATGAGTTAATCATGAGTCATGGTGATAACAAAAATTAATTCTTGTAGTACCACAAGTTGTGACTAGCTTGTGATTAATTTCTGATGATACCATGACCTACCCATGAGTCATATTTAGTTGAATTTTTTGTAAAGACTTGAAAATAAAAAAATAAATTTTGATGAAATTAGTATCTATAGATTTGTTTTACTCTTCCCTTTATTTTGGAATGATTGAAATGAATAAATAAAGCTAAGTTTGATATTAGTAATGATAATACTTAATGATGACCTTTTATCTTCCTTGAACATTATTAAAACCTTGAGAATTTGATGAAAAGGTAATGTGAAATCAAAATGGACATGAAAGATTAATGGGATTATTTTATAGACATTAAGTACCAATGTAGCATCTTTGAAGAAGTTGGATACTTGATAATTGATGAAATTTATTAAAATGATGAATGTTAGTACAAGATAAAGAAGAGGCAAAAAATTGTTGGAGAATAAATGATTCAAAGTTAAATGGAAGTCAAAATTTTTATGGAGAATAAATTGTGGACCTTTTGGTATGTCAAAACATTAAGAAAAATGATGAACAAGGTTGTCTATATGGTTGTTCAGTTGTTGTGTTTGTAGGATAAGAACTTGGATTTAGATAAGAAGGCTTGTAAAAGTTCAAGAACATGGATAAGGAATGAATAATTCAAAATGAAAATGGAGTTGAAGAAAGATGTCTTCAAGAAATAGTAGATGTCTTCGCAGAATTGATGGTAGCACACAAGAAGACATCTCTGCAAAATAATAGACATCTTTCTAGGAAGAAAGATGTCTTTCCAGAATGAAGAACTATTGTAGAAAGATTTTTTTTTTCATTAGAAAAATATGTCTTTCTAGATAGGGGGTTAGAAGTAGAAAGATGTCTTAGTCTCGAAGAAGACATCTTCAATGACCATTAGATAGCTATTGCACAAGTTTCAATATGAATTCAAAAACATAGTAGCTATAAGAAGACTTCATTCTCATTTTGAAAGATGCAAGGAATAGTGTACTTTCATTTTATTTATCAAGCAATCATAGTTGTTTCCATTGTACAATCATTTATCTATTGTAATTGGTCAAAGTGAGCTATGCCTCATAGTCCAAGGATCAACAAACTTAGTTGCATTCTTTCCTTGTGATTATTGTTCTCTTTTGTTGCCCTATGAGGTTGATGTGCTTCTTGTGGAAAGACATCTTACTTAATCTCATTAGGATCCTGGAATCCACATTCTAAGCTTGTTAGGACCTTGTAGGGTTGAGTGGATTCATAGTGTCAAATCACTTTGAGGTAGAGCTTAGAGATTGTACAAAGTGTGGTATCCTTCAAATCATATTTGAGAGAAATAAATTTTAGAGGTGTGCTTATGAACTACCCTCTAAGTATGGACTACCCAAGTTGGACAACCACATTAAATTTTATGTGCGTGATTTGTTTGAAAGAATTTTAATTTAGGGAACTTATTCATCCCCTCCTTCTAAGTTCAATGATCCATAAGTGGTATCAAAGCTCGGTACTCTTCTTCATCATCAAATTTAAGAATGAACAATGGAGGGGGCATCTTACACAAAGCCACCCATGTGTAATGGATTCAAATTTATCTATTGGAAAGCTAGAACGCAATGATTCTTCAAATCCATGGAGTTTGAAGTTCGGGAGTCAATCCTTGAAGGCTACACTTCACCTACCGATAGCTACATCGGCATCATCAAGCCTTGCAACAAATGGACACAAGAGGAGAAAGATAAGTTCATGTTTAATTCAAAAGAAAAAAATTGTTTCTATTATGCTTTGAATAAATCTAAATTTAATAGAGTAGTAGGATGTAAAAATGCCAAAGAAATTTGGAAAACTTTAGAAGCTACTTATGAAGGAACCTTTATTGTTAAGTAATCAAAATTGTTAGTTTTGCAAAAAGAATATGATAAGCTTAAAATAAGAGATGGTGAGGAAATAAAATATTACTTCTCTATAGCAAATGATGTTGTGGTAGCTATTAGAGGGACTATTAAAGATATGCCTGAGAGTGATTTCATCATCAAAATGATCAAAACTCTTCAACTAGAGTTTAGACCAAAGGTCACAACTATGGAAGAAATTAGAGATTTCTCAACTTTGAAATTTGAAGAGCTTCAGAGTGTAATCATTTCTTATGAAATGAATCTCATAAGTGAAGGAGCAATTCAAGAAGGACCTATTGCTCTAAAGACTACTTCCAAGGAGAGGGAGCTAAATGAGCATGATGAGGGTAGTGAAAATGAGATTGCCTTTCTCTCAAGAAAGCTACAATGATTGCTTACAAGAAGAAACAAGGAAACATATCAACAAAGATCTAATTAGTTTAAAGGTAAAGAAAGAGGTAAAAAGCTTTTGAATTCTAACTTAGATTTCTCTTCTATAAAATGTTTGGTTTGTGGAGGAAGAGGTCATATGGCCTCTAAATGTCATAGTAATTTTAGGTTTCAACCAAAAAATAAATCCACTAAAGAGGTAAAAGAAACCAACTTCTATACTAGTTTGGATGATAGGGAGCAGAGTGAGGAAGAAGAGGAGGATGATGCAAAAAATTCACATATCATATGTATTACCCTCATTAATGATGATGCTGATTCATTAGATGATGATCTTAATGATGAAGAAAGGTTTGATCTTTTATGCAATGAGCTTTTATCATTTCAAAGTCTTTGCAATAAGTTAAATAAATCTAAGGATCAAAAAATATCTTTGTTAAAATTGACTATTTTTTATCTTACTAAATAACTATCAAACCTAAGGGCTAAGAATAAAAAACTAACCTCATCTTTAGAATAGGCCAAAGTGGAAATTGCAAATGTCAAATTAGTAAAAAAAAGATTGGTAAAGGGAAAGGAATCCCTTCGAATGATACTAGGACAATGAAGGAGTCCACATGATAAGAGTGGTATGGGATGCTACACTCAAGAGCAATAATCTTCTATAAACTCATCACAATCAAATAATCCTCCAAAAGAAAAAGTTAGCATATCAAAATTAGTGGAAGAACCCATCTATCAAAATGGTCCTAAAAGGTTTGATTATCCTAATCTTTCATGCTACCATAGGAGTATTATGTGCTATTATTGTCACAACTTAAAGCATAAAAATTGAATTGCAATCTTAAGTATTATCATATAAATAATTGATCATATAATAGGACTCATTGGTCTTATCAAAATACACCAAGAAAGGATTTTGTGTATGATCATAGGGGAGACTAGATGTCAACTCAAAAGACTAGAAGAACTAGGAAAGAATGGAGAATTAAATGGTAGGAATAAGGAAAGGAGAATACTCTCACCAAAAAATTTGTAAGAGGAAGAAAAGTATTGGATATTGAAGAATTTTGGTTGAGAAGAGAATCCTCAAAAGAGGAAATACCTTCTCTAGTCCTCTAAATACTATTACTTTTTGATAGAATAGTAGGTAAGTAGAGGTAATTTTTTTAAAAAATTTTGCAAAGTTTTATTAAGAATATAGTCCATTTACAACCTTTCCTAAACCCTATCCTATTTTTGCGAAGACATCTTCCCAAAATGAAAGATGTCTTCTAATGAGTAAAGACAGCTCTTTGAGTTTCTATGTCTTGTGGTAAAGACATCTACTATGTATGAAAGATGTCTACTATGATTTTAAAACATGGGAAAGATGTCTTCCTTTTGTAAAAGGCATCCCTCTTTTTGTTCAAAGCCCTTATTCACCATCACTATTAAAGTCAAAACCCTCATTTCTTTATCGTATTCTCTCATTTGACCACACAAAGATGACTAGGGCTCCACCATTAGTAGAAATTTTGTTAAATATGATCCACAAGAAGGTTAGAACATCTAGAGCACCACCAAAGAAGAAATCCAAAGGGAGTTCCAATAGTGCACTACCCACTTACACCCTACAATTCCATAGTACAAGTGCACAACATAGGTTTGAGGCTACTAGAATCACAAGCATCATTAATGAATGCTTTTTGTATTTTTCTACTCATAAACAAGATGCATTAATGGATTATTTCNAGATGCCCATAGCATATGATGAATTTTTTAATATATTGTTTAGGAAAGATATTACATTTAAAAGAGGCCATGCTAAGAGGACCTTGATGATTNAGTGTCATTACAAATGCTATTGTTGGGGTATTCACTTCCATGGTTAAGGGTATTCTCATCAAGATCTCTCCCCAAGTTGTGAATGCAATCCTTGGGATCTCAATTCCCAATGTCTTCCAGATAACCATTGATTCCATGTACAACATCTATTCTAATGGTATGATGCTGATGAGACGCAACATGCACTGTGCCGCGATATCGTNTCGTATTCGTATGGTTGAGTGTAGGGGTACCTTGTCACTCATCAGATGCCCATAGCATATGATGAATTTTTTAATATATTGTTTAGGAAAGATATTACATTTAAAAGAGGCCATGCTAAGAGGACCTTGATGATTCCTAATGCTTCTACCTTGTCTCTTATTGTATTATATAACATTATGATGAAAGGAAAAAGTTCTGCTACAACCCCAAGCCTATGTGCTTTACTATCTTCTCATAGGATTATCATTAGGTTTGGGGCATACACTCTATTAGAGCATCCTAAGTCTATTTGTCAAGGAAAGTATCCTTGGGCATCCTTATATCATCAACTTGTTGATTTTTCATAGGAGTGTACCTTTTTTAGAGATGCCTTTACTCAAAGGAAAGAGGAGTCTTAGTGAATATGTTGAGAAGAGGGATCTTTCATATGTGGTTAAAGAAGGACCTAGCACTAGATTGCAAAAGTAGAAGAAGAAAGCATCTCCACAGCTAAAAACATCAAAATCCATAGGTGTTCAGTTTAGTTTGTCACTAAATAAGCTTCTCTGATCCTTTGCACGAGCTCAGGAAGATTAGAAGAAACCTCTATTACTTGTGTAAGAGTTTGAATGTAGCTAGCATTCCACCTCCCTTCGATGGACAAGTGTTTGAGAAGGTTACTACTCATCCTATTTCTAAAAGTGAGGAGGATGTTCCTATCCCACCAAGGAATTCTACAATAGTTGACCCTTTGCGTGCTTATGACTCAAGGATGAAGTTTGATTTAGGGCATGAGGAACCACCAGCTCATGTCCAAGGTGAGCATCATATTCCCATGCAATAGCTTGAGCATCATGATCCTAAACCACATATTCTTTTAGTTTCTTCTTCAACTAATGCTCCTAGCTCTTTTGAGAAACATGCTATGCAGAGCATCTTTGGAACCCTGTCCCAATGGTTTTCATCTTAGTAGCCTCTAGTTTAGCCAAATCCTCCTGCTTCATCTTGATTTCGAGTGAAGCTTCATCCCAAGTAAGCTTCCATTTAGTAGATTGAGTCCTTTGATAAGAATATGTAGCAATAAATTCGACTTGGCACTAGCAGTGATGAAAATGAGGAGACTTATCATCTATCCAAAGTAGTAGAGGGACCTGAGTCTAAGGATGCAACTGAGGCTAGTGATTGAGACCTAGAGTGATTTTTTTATCTATGCTTTTTTTGATGTACAAAGAGGAGGAGATGTTTTTTTTGTTTCTCACATGTGCAATTTTGGGACTTTGCACATATGTGATTGATGTGATGATAGATAGTTGTAGACTTAAGTGGATAGTAACAATTTGTAAATGAGTTATAGATAGATGGTGTTTTCCTTTGTTATCTTTTTATGGTATGCCTTTGCTCTTTACTTTTGCATTTGCATCATTTCATTCTTTGCCACATACTATTAAACTGCCTTGAGCCTCCATGCTTTATTCTAATCCTTGGCTACCATAGGAATTTATATGTCTTAACATATTAATTTATTTTCTTTAGTGCTTTATCCTTTTTGATGTTGTTCAAAAAGGAGAGAGTATAGTTATGAGTATATTTGAAGATTTTGCATTTCTATTAACTCATTTTCTTAAGTTTTTGACATCACCAAAAAGGGAAAGATTGTGGACCTTTTAGTATGTTAATATGTTAAGAAAAATGAAGAACAAGGTTGTTTGTGTGGATGTGTGATTTTTGTTCTTACAAGACAAGAACTTGGATTGAGATAAGAAGGCTTGAGGAAGTTCAAGAATATGGAAAAGGAACAAAGAATTTAAAATCCAAAGGGAGTTGAAGAAAGACATCTCCAAGAAATAGTAGATGTCTTGGCATAATTGAATGTAATACAAGAGAAGAAGTCTCTACAAAATAGTAGATATCTTTTAGAAAAGAAATATGTCATTCATTAGAAGAAGATGTCTGTTGCAACCAAAAAACTCAATCGTTGGAAAATTAAAAGATGCCATGTAGTAGCCTCAACCCTAAATTTCTAGGGCCTTCAAAAATGAAATTCAAGGTATCCTAGACAGTCTAGTAGATCACCCAATGACTTAAAGGTTGGGGGGGGGGGGGGGGGTGTTGGGGTGGAAAATGGGGGTAATGAAGAAAAGAAATGTAGATTTGTAAAATAATGCACTAAAACTAAAAAAGTTAAATCTAAAATTGTACACAAAATTAAGTCATAAACTTTAGTAAATAAATAAAGAATGAGTTCAAATATGTGTATAAAATTTATGCCCAAGATGAGAGCAAGGGAGGTTCACTTGGGTAGTGGTTTAGAGCCTATTGAAGCCATGATCAACTCCACAATCTAGTGTCTCTACCACTCTTGATGCTATCAAACCTCCTTTGCTGCCACTCTAGATCCATAACATTGGTCACTGCTAGGATTGAGAGATGTGAAGGATAGAGGTTGTCAAAATGCTCCACACTAAGATTTGGGGATCATAAGTGGGTAACATTGACACTTCAGGCTCACAAATCCCAAGAGGGGTAATAGGGGTAACAACGTTATAAGGGTTCTACACTGGTAGGTCCCAAGAAGTTGCATTTCTACTAGGAAGTAAAACCTCTAGGATGTCAAAATGCTCAAAATAAAAAGTGTATGCAACTACCAAAGGTGTGAAACCTTGAAAATGTATGAGGGTTTGGTTTTTATAGGGTTTTGGCCATGATTTGGGTTGAAAATTGGCTGCAAATGGTTGACAACTTAGGTTGTAAATTAGCTACCACATTTAGAAGGTAGTTAATTAGCAAATGGTTGACAAATTAGGTTGAAAAATAAAGCAAAGTTGTGTATTTTTTTTAAGAAAATAGCTTCATGTTTGAAACATATAAGGTTATGATTTTTTAGTATTCTTTTTATGCTTTCTAATGAATGTGATTTTGTTTTATTTGATTGTGAAATGATAAAGTTATGGCCATTTCAATTAGGTTGTGTGAGGAGGGTTTATGACGTTTTTTATATTTTAATCCAAATTAATGAATTTTTTTTTCAATAAATAAAAAAGGTTTTGAATTATTGTTAAGTTTTGGTGCATAGGTCTTGATTCAAAATTTTAAAAAGTGGTAGAATCACTTTGTTTGGAGCTAAAACAAATTTTTGGTAAATTGTTTTCCAACCCTACATGAAAGGAGGTTAAGGTTGGTGACTATTTTTTTACTAATTTTGGCTATGTTTAATGTAAAAATGTTTATGTTTTTCTAGTTTCTAATGGCTATGGGTCAAATTCTTATGATTTTAGGATTATTTCTGTGGTGGAATCACTGAAATCAAATCTAGGATGAATTTTTGATGAATTTTTAATTGAGGCTATGTCAGTTAGGTTTAATTTTGGTTATAGCACTTTACCCATTTGGAGATAGATGTTATTTACATACTTAGAGATTTCTCTTGTAAACTTCAATGCCCTTCAAGATTTCTAGGAATAGTTGTAATACTCTAAATTTGGTTTTGAATGTCATAAGAAATTTTTACTATTTTTGGTACCAAACATGCTATTGGTAGTTTTCTAGGTTTAAAACTTGGTTATGTGCTTTAGCTATGATGTATAAGGCTATAAAAGTTTTTAATAATATTTTTTTAGAACTTCTTGAGCAAATTTGAATAAACACCTTAGAGGATTTGATAGAATCTAATTTCATCCTTGACTAAGATGTTTTTTTTTTCACATAAAACTTGTCAGGAAATTTTAAGTGTTAAAATGTGGTTCTAACAATGCTTATGTCTTCTCCTTGCAAGGTCCTACTAAAGCTAGTTCTCATCATGGTTGAGCTAGTAGGCATCCTATGCTATATCAACCAACCTAAGGCAAACACCCCTCTCCCTAACATGGACCTAGAGAAAGGGTCACTATGGTATTATCTCGAAGTAAGGGAATTCCTTGCCTACCTTTTCCAAATCTTTAGTGTGATGATGTGATCACACTTGTCTACATAGATGGTTGGGGTTATAGTGGAGACCCTATTTCCTAGGTCTATGCATTTGGTTTCTTGATTTGTAAGTGATGGTCTAAAAACTTGAGTAGCAGGAAAGCTAGGGGATACTATTGGTGCATGTTACCTTTTAGACATTTGGATGATGCTAGAGTATTCTTGATACAATATCAACAATACTTTGATGATGGCACATAGAGCCCACTCTTTATCCTAGAATTATCTAGGAACCATGTACCAATTAGGGGTAAGCATGACTATTATAAGTTTTAATGTGTTGGCTTTATATAATCTAATCCTCTTTCCTTAATTCATCGATTTCACACATATCTTGTAGATATAGGGTTAATGAGCAAGGCTTGATCAAGAATGATAAAACATTGGTAGTACCCACACTGCATTAAGTGAATTTACCAAAATCCCTAAGATTAGACATGTTGTTTTTGAATAGTTGATAGGGAACTTTTATGAATACCCTTCAAATTTTACTCTATTTACATGAAGTCTGTGGCTACCAAAACAACACACAATTTAGTAGATGGCTCCCAAGGCTATCAGAGATATGGGTATTAGTACTGGGAGCCTTGCACAAGCTTCACCAAGCAAGAAAAGAAAAGGTAATAAAAAGGATCATTTTCTATGTTATAACTAAAGTTTTATGGCTACTTGGGTCTTAAGCATTCTATGGTCTAAACATAGCAATACTAAAGTTAAGTATTTGTCCTTTGCTTATAGGGCCTTCCACTTCTACTAATGTCATTATAACCCTTACTAAACATTCTATAGATACTCTCATCCTAAAGTATAGTGAGGTGGGTATAGCATAGCAATGGTTGAGGGGGCATGCATCTAAGACCATCTAGACAAACATCATGCTTGTACGTTTGCTCGAGGTCCTTATGGTACCTACCCCTACCATCCATTCTGTGAAGATGCTAAACATCATTAACACCTTTGACACAAGATTTGATGTGTTATACACCATAGTGTGAGGCATGCCAATTATCATTATCATCAATGAGCCCACCTTCCATGACTTTTTTGGTATTGCTGCTACTAGGATAGCAGTTGCCACCAAACTAATGAAGGAGGTTGACCATCATGTGAAAGTTGAGGAGTGGTTTCATGCCAACAAAGGCCACTCTAAACTTTCTCTTGATAGCTTTATGAACCTAATGCAATGGAGTCCTATCCCTTATTCAGTTCTTGGGCCTTTCCTAAATTATTTTCACAAAAGAAGGTAGTTAGCAGTGCATAGGAATGGACCTTCAAGAAGGTCTTGACTAAGGGAACTCGTTGTAACTAGGCTACTTCCTTGGCTATGGGCTTGAAAAAGGAAATCCTCAAACTTCATGTGGACTCCACTACAATAGTCCACATGCGTTGTGCATTTTTTGCAGCCTATTTGAAGAGGTTCATGGAATTATTGGTGGTGAATGGGAATGAGTCATGGGTGTGCTAGGACCTAAAAAAAACTCTCCATGCCTTAGATAAAACATATTTATCTAACTATGTAGGCTCAAAACTCACTAGAGGATGTGGGAGATTTGGTGTTTATGACCATCATGAACCTTGGTGTTAATTAGTGTGAATTTCTTGATAGCATGAAGGAGGTGCCTCTTACATTCTTGATGAACATCAAGAGAGTCCAACAATTACATGTTGAGGACAACATGGAAGCCAAGGCCAGTTTGAAATGGCCAATGGAGGAAGCACCAGCAGTAGCAGAGCTACCCTCTAAACAAAGGATCATTTTAAAGATCCCTCACTTACATTAGGCAATAAAAAGTATGCTTTAACTATGTTCTTAATGTTTTTGGTTATGTTATGTCCTATGGCTATGCATGATAGCTTGTCTAATAGCTTATGGCTACAAGTCAACGATGGAACTTAGTGGTCCAAGCTACCACTATGGAAGAAGAGCAAAGGCAAGTAGAGAAGGCACATAGATGTGTAGAGGAGGAGAAGAATATGCACATAGCTATTATGGAAAAGGAGGGACAAAGGCATTCAGACGAGGCCCTCTTGTAGCAAGATATGAATGATCTAGATGCCTTCTTTGGTGAGACACTACCTGGGGAGCCTCTGATTGAAATTCTTAATGATGATGATGATGAGGATGAAAATGAGAATCAAAGTATGCATATGATTTACTCATTATTGATTATGGTTTTAAGTTTGGTTTCTTAGTTCTTAATTATCTAACAATTGTTATGCTTGTCATAGTTCCTACGCCATCAACAGAGGCATCTATGTTTATGATTCACATGAAATCATGGGTAGAGGTCCTAGACAAGATAGAAATTCATGCATGAGATGGAAAAGGAGATCATTGGTCAGTTGTAGCAAATTGCACTTGAGATTTGTAAGAACCATGCTTTACTATGTCTTAGTTGTTTTACTATGAGTTATACTTTATGCTATGGCTACCTTAGGTTGTATATGATGTTTATGATCATATTTTTGTTGTTTTTAGTACCATTGGTTGAAGAAATGAAGTTTGACTCCTTTCTTAAGCTTTCTTCTAACACCCCACATGTCCCCATAAAGTTGTATGAAAATACGACTAATCTAGTGGTTTTGTGTGTAAAATCTTCATGGGAGATTTAGTGGTCCAACGAATCTCTATGGAAACAAGTTGTGGCCTTAAAGAGAAAAACAAAAGGAAAGCTAAGAGGATTCATGATCTTGAGGAATGTAAGGCATTTGTGGAAGCCTAAGTAGAGAACTTAGGAGCCTTATGGACCAAGGAGATCATGTGGACTCACTACTAGTGCATGATCCATGATAAGGTTACCTTCTCTTGAGAGTTACATGAGTAGTAGATGTAGATGGACATGATCTTCTGAAAGGCACAAGATTGAAAATATCATAGTTCTTGAGTCTTGGAGTGGGATAAGACACAAAAGAATCACAAGTGAAAGTATAAGGCTGTTCAAGAGGCATACTTGAAGTGGTTAAAAAGGAAGATGACTAGACAGTAGAAGAGGGATCTACTTATTCAAGGAATTTAGGCTAAGAGTGTTTTCAACCTTCGAAAGCACTCTTATAGTAGTTGAGTCTCCTAATCCATAAATTACAATAGTTATGGATGAGGCCTCTACAACGATGGTTTCATGGAAGCTACCACTATGGATGGGTGTAGACAGGATCAACATATTTACAGGCATTAATTTTGGGGACATTGACTAGGCAAACATGAAGAAAGATCAAATTCTCCAACATTTGGAGACTTACCTTCACCATCTTCCCTGAGAGTTTGTAGAGCTAGATTCTCCATATGTTTGATGGCATTTATGTTTTATGTTTTAAGCTTTAGCTTGACCTTAGTTTATGTTATGGTTTCGGTTATGCTGGTTACTAATTAGTTGTATGTTGTTATGTCACATGCATCATACGATGTCAATAGCCCCAATGATGTAGGCAATGATGATGCACCACCTCCTCCCCCTTCAAATGCCCCCTTGACACCATCAAATGCTTGATGTGATAGCTTTTGTTCATGACTTTTAGCTTATTTTATGTTGGACATTGTATGTCCCATATTGGCAAATGCTTGAGTTGTAGACATTTTGACAATTATGGTTTATTGTTTTAATATTTCTACCACACAGTGTGGCCATGGCTATATATATATATATTATTTTAAATTTTTTTAAATTTTAAGCTTCAATTTTAGTTTTGGCTATATATGTTCTTGATGGCTTTACTACTTCAACGTTTTAAGGTTATAAATGTTATCAGTGAGGTTATGCTACTAATGGCTACATTGGCTATGTTGAAAATAGTTAGGCTATAAGATAATGAATGACCATTGAATAAGGGTTACTTTCCAATTTGAAGCCCTGGAGGACCACATGTTTATCACTAGTTTAACACCATGATGAGCTACGATGCCAATTTAAAATCTTAGTAGGCTATAATGCTAGTTTAAAGTCTTAGCAAACTACGGTGCTAGTTTAAGGCCTCGGTAGGCAGTGGATCTGCAAGTTTTAGGTCATGGTGGGCTTTGGGCTAAAAGGAAACCACTATTTTTGGTGATTTTCTATTTTACAATTTTTTATGGGTTTTCTAGTTTTGATTTTTTTTATTTATAAGGATTTTGATATTTACAACATGCGTAAAAGTAAAGAAAAAGAAAGGCTTTAATAAATAGATAAGAAAGGAAAATAAAAGTAGAACCTTAGACTATATGCATAAATTACTAAAATGAAGTAGATAAAAAGGCATAATAAGTCAATAAAGGAAACTTAGGCTACATGGCTATTGGTGCATATCGTTATACGGTTACAAGGACATGGGGTGGAAGGGTCAAGATGTACTTCATTTGTGCAAACTCTTTCTAATATTTAAAAGATTAGGAAATATGTAAGATCTACTTTGCATAAGTTTGTATTCATCACTTCCTTCATTGATGATGTTGAAAGGGAGTTCATCCCATAACA
Organism: Gnetum montanum; assembly: GCA_015680685.1. Classification (NCBI taxonomy): domain Eukaryota; kingdom Viridiplantae; phylum Streptophyta; class Gnetopsida; order Gnetales; family Gnetaceae; genus Gnetum; species Gnetum montanum. The sequence goes on along the minus strand of MNCI01023131.1, from coordinate 9,904 downwards.
CATCCTACTACCCATCATTATCATTCTTGGCTTTATGCTCTCTCTTAGGTTGATGGATTTTGTAATTGGGATTTTCTTCATGAAACTCCACTTTAGACCACTACTCTATCTCCATGTTGTCAATAGCTAGGGGCACTACATTACCACCATGAATGATGATTTTACCTCCCTCATAAAGAAGGTTGATCTCTTGCTGAATGGGTAAGGACACAACTTGTAACTAAGCCAACTAAGGTCTTCACAGGATAAGGTTAAATCCTAGCATCTCCTCACCACTAAGAAATCCATGATTATGTGGAATTGCTCTCTTGCCATAAAATTCAAGGAGATAGACCCATTAACAACAATCCCTAATCCATTGAAAGACTTAAGAGCACCTAGTGACGTGTGTTGTACTCTATCAAAACTAGTCACTTCATGATTGTACATGGGATGATGTTTGTCACAACCCCATCATCTACATGCACCTAATGCACCTTAAACTACCCACACAAATGGTTATGAATAGAGGATCCCTAGTTGCCTCACTATTTTGGGGATTGGACTTGATTTCAATATCGTGAAATACTAGAGATGTTGACTTATCCCCCCTTGGTGAGGGAGGAATAATCACTACATGGATGGATTTCAAGTTAGCTGGGATGTCCTTACTAATGAGGATTGAAGTCAACATGTTGACTGGTACTTCATGATGTGTAGCAGAAGTTATGATCAAGTCATATAGGCCCAAATTTGTACTCTTTTTGAGGGATTATTTAACCTATTCCATTGCACTAAGAAAGTTCTTGTCATTGGCCATGGACTTGTCACCCTAGTTGTGCTTCACTTCCTTCATGCACTCCAAAATGGGAACTTTGATCTTTAGTTGTTGTTGTTGGGGATTCTCCTCTTTCTTCTAGCTATGGGTTTTGGGGTCCTCCTATGGTTTATTGGTTGAGGTAGGTTGGGTAGAGGAGGTCATGGGTATAGATGATATGGGAGTGGGCTTTGGTAAGCTCACTTCCTCCCTACCTCAGTCTACTTATAACCCTTGTTATTAAGCTTTTTCCTATGCTTCTTCCTTTACTTGGTTGAATCCTTTTGGTTGCCAATCGTTGGTTGTAAGGAAGAGACTATAGCATTGGCCATCATAGGAGGTTGTTGCATGGTTACATCAGATGTTTGGGCTATGGTTGGTTGGGTTATAGTGGGTTGGAACATGCTAATGATAAAAGGTTCCCTTAGAGGAACTCATGATGGTACTCTCACAACAAAGAGGGTTCTTGAGTTGGTGAAAGTTGAAGAAGTCCTTTCATCATGAGGGGTACCCAAATCACAAATGCTTCCCTTACAAGTCTTTGATTATCATCTATGTTGAATTCCAATATGATATATTTAGCATTTTTTGTGTTCAACATGTCCTTGTACACTTGCATTGATTGGTTCAATGGTCAAATAAAATTAAACACATCTAGAACCAACTCTCACCTATGTATCATATTTTACAAGTCATCCTTTAAAGTAAGGTCAAAGTTAGTGTCATGATCAGGTAGTTGGTGATAGTGGCAAAAGCAATCTAGCTTAAAGTATTTAGGTAGCTATGGATCTTCGGTCTTGATCTAGTGTGGCCCTTGGCTATCTCATGTAGCCTATCATGCTTCTTTGGGGAAGATTTGGACATTTTTTTGAATTGAATATGCCTACTTTTCAATAATTGGTCTAATAGCTCAGAGATATTTAATGACAACCTATTATATTTAAACATGTCCTTTCATTCAAAGTTGGGTTTGGTTATCATCAATGTAGTGGCCCTAGAGGTTGATAGCTAGCTATCATGGTTATTAATAGGTGCCTTGGGTGGGTTGGTCCTTGGCCCCTGGTTAGTGGTTTTAGCCTCCCTATTCACTATTGTTATGGCCATGTTGTTATGTTTTCTCTTCTCCTAGTCCCTAAATGTATGTTAATTTTTTTATGCTACATAGGCTAGGTTCTTACTAGCCTTCATAGCATCCTCTATATTCTTGATCTAGGAGAATGCTTGACTAAGTTTCTATGGGTTAAGATTGCATAGCTTGGATTTGATGAAATCATTGGTTGTCCCCTTAATATAGCCAAAAGGTGAGTTTCATCTATAGGCTCTAGTATTTCATTTAGTAAAATATTCCACCTTTGGATGAACTTCTACATGGGCTCAAGGGGTCATAGATTGACCTTCATGAGTTGGTCAAGCATAGTATTAGGCTTCAAGTTGTACTTGAAGTAGTTAACAACTTGGGCCATGAGGTCTTCAAGAGAGGATATGGATCCTATGGGTAGGGCATGATACTAATCAAGCACCTTTTTAGTCAAGGACATAGGTAAGATTCTCATAATAGTGTGAGGCAACTAATGCAATAGAAAACACTCAAATCAAAACACTATGAGGTGAGCATTAGGATTTCCTTCTTCGTTATACTTGTTGAACTAAGGGATAGGAATACCTAGAAGAAGTATCAAGGGTGGGACCATAGGAATGATGGGATCATCTTGGTAAAAATCCATAATCTTAACACTCTTGGAAGTAGAGGCCATGAGCCTTTTCAACTCCTCTATAAGGTCCTAGATCATTTGGAAGGCCTAATCTAAACCTTATGATGATCCTATTGGCTATGGGGCTTGCACATATGGCTATGGTGTTTGTTGTGAGGCTTGTGACCTTGAAATTGGTTATAAGATAGAGGAAAGAGTTGTGTCATGACTATAGTCTATGGTCCAAATAGGGAAATATATTTTTGTGCTAGTATTTGAGGCACAAATGGGACAAAGGAGGTGTGTGATCCCTAGGTTACTCAAGGTTTCATGATGGACCCCACATGAGTAGTCAACAATTTAGTTGTAGTCATCACTGATGTCAGTCATACTAACCTAGGTTTGGTGGCAAGGGACATGGAGAAATGGAAAGTGATTAGTTGTGGCACTAATTATTCTTAGTGCATGGTGATGATTGGCATGGGCCTGAACATGGTCACGTACAGTGGGGGACAAAGGAGGTGGAACGTGTCTCAAAGAAGAGGTATGGGGGTAGAGGTGGACATTGTGGCCTTGGGAGTCCCTTGTTGAAAAATTCCCCCCAAAAGGTTCTCAAGCTCAATCTCTACCCCAAATTCATCTTCCTCCTATGGTTTCCCATTGGAGGTAACCTTTTGGGTGTCTTCATCATCCTCAATGAGGAGGACTAAGATGCTAGTGTAGATGTCGTTAAGCCATATTTGGTCATATAGGGAGGGAATATACTTCTTTTCATTATGATGAATGAGATAAAATTACCTCTTGGCTTCTACTTCTACTTATGGGATTAGCATGCTAGTCTAGATCTTGATGTAATTGAAGTTATAGTGTTCTTCATTTATAGCTATGAAACCAAGACTTTAACCTCTAAGCCTCATTGATTGCCAACATTCTAGCATGATAGGGTCTTTGGGATCATAAGCCCTCATGTATTATTGATCTGACCCATTGTCGATATAGTGGTAAAGAAACTTGGATAATTATGAAAGAGACATGACTATTTGAAAATGGCTTGATATAGGCTATGAAAGGTAAATATAAGAGCAAATTCTAGCAAGTGGAATTTTAAAATGGTCAAAATAAATAGATTTAACTAAAAATGGAGTACTTACTATAAATAGTAAGTGGGGAATAAAGGGGGCTATACTTCTTTACCAAAAATAAAAAGGTGAAATAGTTGTTAATAAAATTCATTCATGCTAGCTTCCTATCTAACACACCACTTGATGTGGTAGGGGGAAAAGAAGGGATGATATGGGAGGATTGCACACCTCTAAAAACCAACATTGGTGAAGGGGGAAAAGGTTTGGCAAAAAAAATAGAAACTTGAAACTTTCTCAAAATACTTTTGGTAAGCTGCCAAATTTCATAACAAGAAAGGAAAAAAGTAAGTTTGGTTGGTGTCCAAATCAACATTGGTTTTATTGTGAAAATGACAGCAATATATGGAACATTTGCATGTGGGTTATGAATGCTAGCTTTGGCTTTGAAAATTCATATCAAATGTTGTAAAAATTCAACAGCCAAGCACCTACAACTTCCACACTAAAGCTTTTGTCATAGGGGGATAAAGGGCAACATTGGATTTTCAAGGTTTTGGCTACAAAAAATGTAAGTTTCAAGCTGGGAGTAACATTGACAATATGAAAAATAGATTTGGTCACATAAATTAGGTAGAGGTCCTCCTTCTAGCATCAAGAAACTATTGCAATTAGAAAAATCAATTGCTAAAACATCAAAATATTTGGCATAGTAGCTTCAACCCTGAATCCCTAGGCCCTCAGAAAATGGAGTTCATGGTACCTTGGATGATCTATTAGATCACCTAAGAACTTAAGTGGGGATGCAAAATGGGGGCAATGAAGTAAAGAGATGCAGATCTATAAAATAATGCACTAAAAATATAACAATTAAATTTGAAATTGTACACAAAATGAAGCCATAAACTTTACTAAATGAAGAAAGAATGAGTTTAAAGATGTATACAAAAGTTATGTCCAAGAGGAGGACAAAGGAAGGTTCACTTGGAAAAGGGTTTAGAGCTTGTTGAAGCCATGATCAACCCCATGATATGGTATCTTTGCCACTCACGGTGCTATCAAACCTCCTCCACCACTCCAAATCTACAATGTTGGTCACTATTGGGATTGAGAAATGTAAAGGATAGATGTTGTCAAAATGCTCCACATTGAGATTTGGGGATCCCAAGGGGGGAAATGTTGACACTCTAGGCTGACAAATCCCAAGAGGGGTAACAAGGGTTATAATGTTACAATGGTTCTAGGTTGCCAGGCCCCAAGAAGTTGTGTTTCTACTAGAAAGCAAGAGCTTTGGGGTGCCAAAATGCTTAAAATGTAGTGTATGCAACTATCAAAGGTGTGGAACCTTGAAAATGTATGAGGGTTTGGGTTTTATAGAGTTTTGGCCATGATTTGGGTTGCATATTAGCTGCAAATGGTTGACAACTTGGGATGTAAATTGACTATAAAATTGCTACAATGTTTAGGAGATAGGTACCCAAAATCCCAAGGGGTTACTATATATGGAAAGTGTCATACCCCAATGGCCATTTCATTTATTCAAAATAGTAATGAGGATTCACTTTCCATGTTGGCTTCACTCATTCCACACTAGCTTTGTAAGGTCCTTACTGGAGTTGATGTCAAAATCTTGGCCATGTTGCTTCCATGCTAGGGAGAAGGTATCAACATTAAGAGGGGATGAGAGATCAACACTTGAGATGAAGGTAAAATCCCTCAAGGCTAAGTTACCCCACTTCTATGTTGGAGGTAGGTGAGATCTAGCCCCTTGTACTCCTCCATGCTAGCTTTGATGCCTCTACATTGGTTTACCCCTTGCATGGGTTCTCTAGCGTACACAAATGCACACCCTTCCTTCCCGGCACCTCCCCCCCCCCCAATAAAACCCATCAAATTTCCATTTTTGGCATTCTAAAATGCATTTTTGAATTTCCCAAGCCCACATATAAACACTAGATGACTCTTTTTACTTGGGAGGATGAGCCTTTGGCCACTTGTGAGGCATTTTTAGTCCCAAAAGTATGAAATATGTGAGATTTTCTCTTATGGGTTCTAATCATCACATTTATAATACAGTTTAGCCTTAGGTTTCATGGGATGGGATTACAAAGGTTACAACATGAAAATTTGGTGTTATTTTAACATCTTTCCCAAATGAAGAACTATTGCAAAAAGAAATCTTTCATCAAAAGAAGATGCCTTTCTAGAAAAAAGTTAAATGTAGAAAGACATCTTAGCCTTGAAGAAGATGTCTTCAATGATCATTAATTAGCCACTGCACAAGTTCTAAGATGAATTCAAAAACATAGTAGCTATAAGAAGACTTTGTTCTCATTGGAAAAGATGCAAGAAATACTATGCTTTCCTTGTATTTATCAAGCAATCATTGTAATTATTATTATTCCTCATTGTACAATCATTTGTCTATTGTAATTGGTCAAAGTGAGCTATCCCTTAGAGTGCAAGGATCAACAAACTTAGTTACATTCTTTCCTTATGATTGTTGTTCTCTTTTGTTGCCCTGTGATGTTTATGTGCTTCTTGTAGGAAGGCATCTTGCTTGAGCATGTAAAGATCCTACAAGATTAAGTGTTGATGCAGTGCCAAAACACTATGAAGTAGAGCTCAAGTTGTAAAGTTTGTGGGATCCTCAAAACCACATTCTAAGCTCATCAAGACCTTGCAAGATTAAGTGGATTCATAGCATCAAATCACTTTGAAGTGGAGATTAGAGCTTGTACAAGATGTGGTATCCTTCAAAACACATTTAAGAGTAACAAAGTTTGAAGGTATGTTTGCTAAATACCCTCTGAGTATGGACTACCCAAGTTGGGGAACCACATTAAATTTGGTGTGTGTGCTTTGTCTAAAAGAATTTTAATTTTTGGAACTTATTCATCCCCCTTTTCTAAGTTCAACAATCCACCTAAATGATTCAAAGTGAAATGAAAGTAAAAATTTTTATGCATTTTCTTTTTTGTTAAAATGTCCAAAGTATTATAGATCAAAGATCCCATTTAATTATAAGAAAATAATGGGACTAACCCAGAAAACATTAAGATATCTTTCCCCTTTAATTAAAACCTTTAGAAAAGAGAAAAAAGATGAATTGGAACCATTATGAAGTCAATTTTTCAATTGATTCATTTAAATTTGAAAAATATATTTAAATTTCATAATTTTATTGTTTTAATTTTTAGAAGATAAGAATAAATATATAGACCTTTGTCTCCTAAATAACAATATAATTTAATAATACAAAATATCTTTAGTTCATCCTTTGAATTTAATAATGATCTCTTCCATATCAGACTAGTGCTAAAAAGATCCTGTTGTCCCCAACTAGCACACAATCATAATAATCACATAAACTAACACATCCATGACCACCAAGACTAATCATATCCACCATACCAAACATATATACATACACATGATAGTTAGCATATCTTCACCTAGTGTATCATGTGTGTCAATAGCTATGACTAATAATCAAATACTAGCAAGTTTTTTATTAGTCTTTTATTATATCTAACCAATGTTAGGATCTATTAATTAGTAACCTATAACCACTAGGCTTCTAGATGATTGAACATAAGGTGAACTCACCTATGCCACATACCAGTCTTAGGGAAAATTCATTTATGCTTTTTCACTTCTAGAATGAGGGTTGAGATAGAAGCCTTGTTGATGCATCATAGTAGGGGTCAATCTAATGCTACCTCTAGGATGTTTCATCATGAACTATTCCTCACACCTTATGCTAACTCTACCTAGTAATTGATCATAAGCAACCTATGCAATATGTGTCATTGTGAAAACATGTATCATATCAAGATCACTTAGTCTCATTAATCAAAATGGGTAACCCATGTTATAAGCATCATCAACATACATTAATATAATATAAACATATTATAAACTAATAATCATAAGAATCTTATGCTATGTGATCCTATATACAAGCATGCAAATCATAGACCAACGATTACTAACAACTTGTGCTACATGACCTTGCGTATAACATATGTATCACATAACATCACAACTCATCCATTTCATGTTTCTATTCCCGAATGTAGCCATTTCATAACAAAAATATCATTTCTTGGTAACAAATGATGTAATTTAAAGTAGGTTCACTCGACAATTAAATCACCTTCAATGCACTAAATCCAAATATTATGCAAAGATAAAATTATTTGATAGAAAACTAGATATCTTCAATTAATTTATTAGAAGATTACAACAAGGTTCACACAACTCACAACATCCAAAATCTATCACACTCAATCAATTTTGTAGAGCATGAGGCTCTACAACCACACAATGACTATTCTTAATGCAAGACACAACCAATAAAAATCTCTCCCACAACTTGACACTAAGATCTCAACTCACAAGTGAAATACAAGAGAATAGAACATAGATCAACACATACAAGTTGATCTTGAAGCTATAATCACCAATTACACTCATGTAATGTGCTCACCCACTCTCTCTTACCTAGCTCTCCACTCTCAAGAGCATTTTTTCTCACTTTTGTGCATAGATGCACTCTTATCCTCTCTCATTTATGTATTCATACATAATTATACAAATCCAAAATCATAGGAAGGTTTCTATTTACCTTTCTAGATGTTTTCCACAAGGATTTGGAGTCTTTTAGATGTTTCCCAATCAAAATGCTAGGTTGGATCTTTTTCCCTCATCATCTAAGATATCTCTAGTTTTGTTGTAACATCTACTATGAAAACCTAGCTCCCGGGTGAGATGTCTATTATTTTTTATAGATGTCTCATTTGGTTCTGAGATGTCTACACTTTTGATGAGACATTTAACCTTAGACATCTAACTTTCTAGTGAGACGTCTAACCTAAAAGTATCAAAAATAAAAATGCTTGTTTTAATGCTTGGAACCTCTAGATGCCTCAAAACAAGTCCCCATAGACCATAGAACCCTCTAGACTCATCAAAATGAGTCAAAAACACCCCAAAATATGCTAAAAAATCTAGGAGTTATCATCAACAAAATTAACATAAGAAGACACAAAATAATAGAGCACAATCATCTAGGTCTTCTTCAAGTACAAAACCTACAAAACAATTATAGTACAAAGCACAAGGGAATTGAAAGAGGTGTTCCTACCCACCAACTCTCTCATCCTTTAAAATGTGAACTCATGTAAACAAGGGAGTAGGGGTTGAGGTGATTCCCCACTCAACAAGTTTGGTCTCATGGATTCATGTAGCATCATTAGTCAATTGATCCTTCCAATGGATCAAGTATTTATTCCTCTTGACTCCTTGAGAACTAGAATCTTCCCTTAACTTAAGTATGATTGCTTTCCTCTCCACTAAAGGTTTTGACTTATTAATAGCCCCCTTTAACTCATCAATGCTATCCTGTATGGTTGCCTCACTAGCTAGTCCATGATAGTGCACAAGATCTAAAACATTAAACACAAAATAAATACCAACATCATTTGGTAAATCAATCTTGAAATCATTACTATTAACATTAACCTTGAGTTTGAAAGGTTCAATCTTCTTAGCTTTCAATTTGGAGAAGTTAATACCTTTCAACCACTTATTCTTCAAGTCCACTTAAACCAAGTCACCAATAGAAAAATTAAGCATCTATTTACCCTCTTTCCTCTTGAGGGTTCCCTCTTCAACCTTCTTTTTAAGATTTGATTTTACTTGTACATGGAGATCCCTCATCTCTTGTCCAATCTAGCACTAAGTTGAGCTTCACTATTAGAGCTCTTCAAAGTGTCCACCATATTTGGACAAAACCAATAGTTCATCTCAAATGGGCTTTTTCCAATAGCAACATGAAAAGCCTTATCATACAAAATTTGAAATTCTTTATCTTTTTGTTGTAAAGTCTCTTACCCACTCTTCCTCTACCACCAAATCATAATGTCGATTACCTTCATGTTGTCCATTTGTTTCATAGCCAAGAAAACCAATTTTATCACTATCAATGTCCACATTAGCATCAATAATGATCTTCTCATAATGACTACTACTATAGCCATAATCGTTAAGAAAATTATCATTATTATGCTTTCTCTTACTAACAATGACATCAAAAGCTATATTTCTTTCATCATGCACAACACAACTCAAAAGTTCATCACAATGAAAACAATGATCATGATGTTCATCATCATAATGGAACAAACCACTATCAAGCTGAAGTGAAAAAATAGAATCCAACACATTAGATTCCACATAAGAGATATTACTACCATCTATAAGGTAAATCTTAGACTCACTTAATTGTTCATGACTTCTCTTATCTATCTTTGATTCAACTCAATATTTAACAT